>CABHPP010132015.1:35934-52006 GCA_902168425.1 Peromyscus attwateri
ACACACACACACACACACACACACACACACACACACACACACACACAACTGTGTCTCTATTTCATGTGTACAATTTTTTCTTATTATTATTCTCTGAAAATGCAATATAATGGATACTTCCATGGCATTTGGTATTACAGATTATCTGAAGATGATTTAAAGATGGTAGGAGGGTGTACATAGGCTATTACAAACACTGCCATTTCATGAAAGATACTTAATCACCAGTGGATTGCCATCTGCAGAGGTACTAAAACGAACCCCTATGATACTGAGGGACAACTCGTGTATGTGTTTGTGGGGGGTACATTTCAGAAATGTAAATATGAGTCTACTTTATTTCTAGACTATCACAGACTTTGAAACTTAGTATATTGAATCCTCAAGACAGAACAGTGTCTAGAGGAGCTAGACATTCTAGATTGGCCCTGAATTTTGCACCAGGGCATTAAAGAAATGAAGGATTTATCACTTACGAACTTTGTAACCTGGGAGGGAAACCATCTGGCTCTCTGCTTCATTGTTCCCCTGAATGAAAGAAATGATGATGTTAATAGTTCCAAAGATAGAGCCCACCACTTTCCTTTCATTCGGCTATTTTTAGCTCACTTCAGTGGAAATTTCTATGGAGTATAAGCACCCATGTGCACAGCAAATGTTGAGATCTTTTGGTCTGACAGTCTGAGAAAACAGAAAAATAAATGAACCATCCTCAGAAGGAACCATGGAAATATTCAGCTTCACTGAAAGTTCGAGAGGGCTGTTGCCTTGTGACACAGTCCATGGCAGTTCTAATTTATCTCAAGAGACACAGTGTCACCAAACCAAGACTCTTAGACCCTGCTGGAGCATCACTGACAATTGTAGGCAGTTTTTCTTTTCTCTCCAATTCTCCAATTAGTTCTCTGAATTAACTCAACAGATACATTTGTTTGCTCTATGAACCCTTTCTATTTGTGGAAAATATATTGTTTTAGGCCTGAATTGTTTTCCCCTGGATATGTCCCATGTTGGCTATTTATTGGGTATTGCTACTTATTGGGTATGCCCCCCAAATTCCTCTTTTAATAATCTTTGATGGTTTTAATCAGGTTAGTAGAAAATATCAATCAAAAGATTTGTACTTTGCCCTGAAATTCAGTTACTAGGTCTTTTGTGTGTGTGTGTTTTTAGCACCAATTCTCGGTGTCAGGGTGTCTGAGTTTCCACTCTGTTGTCAAGACACTGAACTTACAGCAAGGAAAAGTTGTTTGTCTCCCAGGATCCTTCAGGGGCTTTAGAAACCTGACATGACGATTGGAATTTGAGTGGCCACAAAAATATTCCCCTTACGGGACACCAGGATTCAACTAGAAAGCAAAAGGCTAAGTAAGCTTTAACAATTCTAGCAAACTACCCCACCCCCCTGCCCCAGCTACGGGTGAGATTTCACCAAATGGTCCCTGCCATGGGGGAGGGAAAATATTCCTTCAACAATAGCCACCAATGTGAAAATGCTGAGCTGCAATTACAGCTCAAGGAGATGCCCAGCTGGAAATATTTGAAAGAATTTTGATACCCAGCGGAAAACTCTGGAAAGGTTCTGGGGCTAAAGGTCACGTGTGTGGCCTTAAAATCTATGCATAACAGGGGTTGTTTTTCTATCAGCACATGGCAGGTGAGTCGTGGACATTGCATCTGCCTCCTTGGGGAGCTGACAAAATGTCAGGACTCTATGCCCGGCTTAGCCTAGCCATCACTCACTTCAGACCTTGTACAAACAGTTTCAAGTCCCCCAGCCCTTCCTTTCCATTCTGGCTGTTTTTGAAGTTAAACGAAGTCATTGACCATCACAAAGAAAATATTCAAAGCATTGTATGGGGAAAGGGGTGTGCAAAATGTGACTGTTTACTTTGCTGTGTTTGGATAATAAACAAATATTCACACCTGTGGTGGGCCTCTGGCTGATGAAGAACCTAGCCAACTATTTGAGACAAACATAATTTCATACTTTTCATAACTGCAAGCCGCCACTTCAGCGTCTATTGCCAAGACGGAAAATTAAGGCACCAAGGAGAGAAAGTAAAGCAGCCGGTGGGTCCTAAACCACAGGTGGCAACTTGCTGAACTGGTTGGACTCCGGCCCTGATCTGCTGATGCCTTTCACATCCAGATTCTCCGATCTCGCTGGAAGAAGCGGAGAGATCTTTAAAGCGGCATTTAGAGCATCGATGCTCTTGACAGATTGCCCCGGCACACACAGAGAAGAGGTGGTGACTGCTCTTCACACAGTATTCAAGCCAAGCGTGACAAGTGGAACAAAAATCGAGGTCAGGAAACCCGGCGCGATCGGTTTAGTAAACAGTGTGGCCTAAGAAGCCACACTAGGGGCCGTTTCTTGTTTCTAACTGTGGTCAACCCAGTGGCATAGTAACTCCACAGTACCCAAATATTGATTGGGTTGCCAACACCCACTCCTAAGGTGGCTGACTCCATAGAGACAGCTCCTGTCAACAAACAAAGGAGTCCTTCGCGGCTTCACGTGCGCAGCTAAGTGCATCTTCTCAAGGGAGCGTTGAAGGTAATCACCTGACTATTTTTAGAGCCATCCAGGATTCCGTTGCCTTGACATTTCTCTCGAAGATCTGTGCAGAGTTATTTACTGAACTTTAATTTCCTGGAATTCAGGGTTGGCTTAGGGACCGAGTTAGTTGCTCACCGTTGCCAACTGGTAGCCAGGCACAGTGGCAGACACGACCAACGGAGTTCCTCCCTCCTGTGATGACTGAGTTTGCTGGGTGGTCCCTGTGTTCTCATGCCTCCTGTGCCCATAGATCCCCCTGGCAGGTTCAGAAGCAAAAGTATTAGTTGGTGGATGTGGAGGAAAAAAATATCAGTGCTATTTTCCTAGATGAAACTTAGTACTTTTGAGGGAGAGGCTGGCCAAGTTGCCTCCTGATTAATACTGGAAGAATTAAAGCAGGAGACCGGGGACTCAAGGCAGCTGAGCACTTGAGTACAATTTGCACAACAGGGTTCATTTTTCTTATAACAGCTCCTTTGATAACAGAGCTCTGAGTTCACCAGTCAGCAGAGAAAGCTGATGCACAGGCAGCACGTTCAGGGTTCTGTAGAGCACAGCGATGTTATTTGTCTTCAGAAGAAAACATCTGGGCTGTGGGAGTGTAATTTACCCTATTCTCTAGAAATTGAGGAAGAGCGCAGGCATTCCTGTGTTCCTTCTCACTTTTTGGCATTCCGAGTTCCCTTCTTGAGAATTATCAACATTGGATGTTCCCATGTTAGGATACTGTTCCCTTGACTTCACCTAGCCCTGCTGCAGCAGTCAGAGCTTGGACCAGGAGGCTGGCTTTCACTAAGGTCCCCAACGATTCCTGTGAGCACCAAGATGTAAGACAACTCTAAGTGTCTGGGATTGGCCTGTTGGGTAAAGTTACAGAGTGGGGCTAACACTATGAAGGAAGCTCTTGAGGGCTTGGGGTATCTGTGTTCCCATAGATTTGATTCAGGACTGAGGTCCCCACACTGGCTTTTGTTCCCTGTCACTTTACACCAGGAAAGGCACTGGATTTCAATTACATAAGAGCCACTTAAGAAACTTAAGAATTGTTGATGGCTAAGTTCTACCTAGAGTGTGTGATTTGATGGTCCAAAATATGGTCCAGTTATCAGGATCTTTACATCTCACGGGATAAATCTGTTTCCAAGATAGAGAACCACAAACCTGGACTAGGTTCTGGAGCTTGGATGTAGTACTTGCAGTACTTATTAAAATGTATGTTCTTGAGCCTCACTGCCCTGCACAGGTGCTAAGTAACACAGATGGGATCCATGTGTCTTCATCAGTGTATATAGAGAGGTGCATGTCCAGGAGTGCGTGCATGCATGTAGAGGCCAGAGTACAGCTTCTGCTACCATTCCCCAGACATCACCCATCTTGTTTTTTGATGTAAGCCCTTTCTCTGGTCCAAAGCTCTCTTAAGTAGGGTAGGCTGCCTAGGGAGCAATCTCGGGATCCTCCTAGCTTTGCCTCCCCAGCACTGGGATTGCAGACATCTGCCATCAAACTTAGGCACCAAAGCTTGCACAACAAGCACTTTGCTGACTCAGCTGCCTCCCCAGTCTTCATTTTTGACCAAACTCATAACCTCATACACATGCATGTGCATGCATCTACATACCCCCAAAATCCACCCTGGAGGGTCTCACACCCTCAGAAGTGATTCCCCAGATCAAGGAGAAGTGAGAATGTGTAGGTGTGCTTTAACAAAAACAATCCCCCTATTTACAGGTCTGTCCCTGAGAGACATGGAGAGAAGCTATTCCTGTGCCTTAGCGGAAAGCACAGGACCTCCCTCATCGCCTTGGGCATTGTGACCTGAGATGTGGAGTGTCCAGATGTGTCTGGAATTGAACGCTGCACACTGCCCACTCCTGCTGGATTTCTTCACCCATAGTTCTGCATTTAGGGAGAAACCATTCCACTCCCAGTTCTATTCAAACAAGGATATCTAACAAAACCAGCAACTTTAAACTTCCTAACTCTAAAGAAATTGTGAATTTTTCCAAAACCCTGGTCACAAGCACCTAGAAAATAAGAAGGCACCCCAATAGAAGGCAGAGCTGGTCAGCCAAGGCTGGGATTTCTACTCTAATAGGAGTTTCTTTTCATAGTTTGCTCTTTGGAACAGTAAGCTGATGAGTTAAAGAAAGCAGGTCTCAACACACACACACACACACACACACACACACACACACACACACACACACACACACACTGGCAATTCTTCTCAGAGACCGGTTGGTATGCTGCACTTTGGATTTTAAACGCCCATATATAGGAGGCTCATATCCAGCTATTAGGAGGTGGTGAAATCTTGGAGTGCTTAGAGCAAGGGCTTTTGTCTACTAGAGTGTGCCCTTGAAGGAGAGGCCCTGTCATGAGGTGGACAGTTTGCCCTGCCTCACACGCCTGTAATGAGGTGGCCTTCCACCTCATAAAACAGTAGGTCCGCCTGGTCTTGGACAGAAAACCCCAGAACTACGAGCCAGAATAAACCTCTTCCCTTCTAAGTGGATTTTCTTGGGTGTTTGTTACAGTGACAGAGAACCGAGCCAGGGTTTCTCTTTAAGATTCGTTGACAAGCTGTCACTCAGAAGTTCTAAGGTGATGACTATGGGGACAGACAAAGAAGGGGTTGAGCAACCTGGTCCTGCCTGTGCGAGCTCTGGACAGTCTCTCTTCCCCACCTGGCCCAGCTCCTTGATGCTCATGGGGACACAGTTCACTTTTCCATTGCAATCCCATTTTCCTTGGGCCCATCACACCTGCAACAATAAACTCCGAGCTTACATTTTCCAAGCCACCTGTCTTCCCTCCTTCCCGCCTACTTTGTACCACCTACGCCCATTGTTCCCTCTTGTTGATAAATGGACCCGGCCTTGTTACTCTCCGGAGTGACATTCTGTGGACAAAGGACAGTACCGGAACCATGGTGCTACCATTAAGAAACCATCTGCCCTCAGCTTCATTTTCCCATAGCAACAGAGCTGTGTTCTCACATGGATAAAATTCATTAGGGTGGCTCCTCCTTTCTCTAAGATTTTGATTTAGCTAGGTATGGTTTTGTACACCTGTAACCCTAGCTCTTAGGAGGCAAGGAAAGGAGAGTTGTGAGTTCAAGGCCAGTCTTCGATAAATTGCAAGACCTTGTCTCAAAAAAAAAATTAATTAATTGTACTCCCTTCAGAGGCCTTTCTTAATACATTCACTGTCTCTTAGGAGTTTTGATTCTCTGTGTAAAACTTGCTATCTTTTTGTGTGTTTGTAAACTTGAGGATGGGCTGGTGAGATGGTTCAGTGGGTTGAGGCACCTGCCACCAAGCTGACTGGCTGAGTTAGATCCCCAGGACCCATATGGTAGAAGGAGAGACCCAATTCCCACAATTCCTCTGACCTCCCCACCTCTCTCTCTCTCTCTCTCTCTCTCTCTCTCTCTCTCTCTCTCTCTCTCTCTCTCACACACACACACACACACACACACACACAAAATGAATGTAAGATTTTTTTTAAAAAAATGTAAGATTTTTTTTTTAAAAAGCCTAGTCTTTCTCAACTACTGCATTGTGAGCCTTTAGACAAAATCTGGCACACAGTAGGTACTCAACAAATACTAACTTTCTTGCACAAAGGAACGAGTACAGTGCCAGGCACTCAGTAAGTACTTAATAAATGATAACCATTATTATTTATAATTAAGTGTCTGTGAGACAAGACAACATTTTGAATCCCAAAGTCTTCCTGTATTTCTGAAGGAGCTCCTGAAGGTTTCATGTGGGAAGGGTTCCATAAGTCACAAGGTTGCTTTCTCTTTGGGGGGGATCAATGAGATTCCATGGAAAATATTTTTTCTATTATTTCTAATATTTCTATTACCAAATTTAGCATAATCTTTTCCATTTTTGTCTAAGGACAAAGAGCAGTTTGTGATCATTTCAATTATAGATACAAACAATAGGTGTGTATAGAAACACATATTCTTAATTTCTCTCACTTCATGTAACTTTTTTTTTCTGATTTCTGATCTAAGGTCACTGAAATCAACTCATTTCTTCCAGCAGCCCAGAACTATCCTTATGGAATCTGACATCTTCTCATCTCTGGGGTGAGGGTGGAGTGGGGGTGGACGGAGGAAACAGCACAAAAACCGGAGACACATATCTGAATTCAAATCAACAGCAAGAATTGTTTTTCCTGAAGACGGGGTTCAAAATCATGTCAAAAAGCAGAATCACACATGGCCTCACAAGTGGCAGGGCAGATGAGGCAGAACTGAGTTAGCAGTTAAAGGGAATAACATACATCTGTAGAACACTCGCTGAAGCCCTGAGATCTGACTGGTATTCACTTTGAGGGTGTGTGTGTGTGTGTGTGCGTGTGCGTGTGTGTGTGTGCGCACATGCGCGCGTGCACGCGCATGTATATAAGTGCAGGAGTGTGTGTGGAGGTCAGGGCATAACCTTAAGTGTTATCCTTCACCTTGTGCTTTGCAAGCTTCCCGGATTCCCCTGGCTGCCTTGTATCTCACCTTACAAGCACTGGGATTCGAGATGTGCGCCGCTATACCTGGTTTATGTGGATTCTGGGGATTTGAACTCAGATCCTCATGCTTATTTAGGAAGTGATTTACTCAGTGAGCCATCTTCCTTACTCTGAAAGATGAGTTAATAGCGAGCCAAACTCCAGAAAAACTATGCTCCCTTGATTCATCAAAGATGAGAAGACCATTATTATGACACCCACTGGGTAGGTGGTACATATCTCTGTTTAGTATCTACCATGTGCCTAGACAAGATGGACAAGTGGACTGGCTTCTTTGGTGATTGTTTGTTTTTAAAACTCATAGCCACAAACAGAGTAAAAAAAAAAACTGTTATGGTTTTTCAACCTTTTTCTTAAAGGTTTATTTTTATTTTGTATATATGTGAGTATTTTGCTTACATGTATGTATGTGTACCACATGCATGCAGTGCCCTTGGAGGTAAGAGGTTGCTGTATTCCCTGGAACTGGAGTGACAGATGGTTGTGAGCCACTGTGTGGGTGCTGGGAACCAAACCAGGTCCTCTGCAAGAGCAGCAAGTGTTCTTGCCCTGCTGAGCCATCTCTCCAGACCCAATGTTCAAAACCTTTAATGCATAGAAATGTAGTTCTTGACTGGCAACATAAGCTCAGTTGGTAGAGTGCTTGCCAAGCATCAACAAAGCTCTAGGGTCCATGCCCAGCACCAAATAAACCCATGGGAGTGGCCTACCTACAGTCTCAGCACTCAGGAGGCAGAGACAAGAGGATCAGAAGTTCAAGGCCATCCCTGACTACATAGCAAGTTTGAAGCCAGCCTTTACTACCTAAGACCCTATCTCAAAAAGTAAAAGAGAGGGGGGAAATGTGATTTCCTTTGCCTCTTCTGTTGTCTGGGTTACCCCACACCTCACACCATTCTCAGGAAAGAGATCTGGACTAATCAAAAGAAGCAACATCAGTCATGTCAAATTAGCTGCTATCTAGTGAGCATGTACTGTGTTTAGGCCCTGAACGTGAGCATGTACTGTGTATAAGGCCCTGAACGTGAGCATGTACTGTGTATAGACCCTGAACGTGAGCATGTACTGTGTATAGACAGAACATCAGCGGTTCTCACCCTTCCTAAAGCTGCCACCCTCTAATCCAGTTCCTCATGCTGTGGTGACCCCCAACCATAAAATTATTTTCATTGCTACTTCATCACTGTAACTCTGCTACTGTTATGAATCGTAATGTAAATATTTTTGGAGATAGAGGTTTGCCGTAAGGGTCACGACCCATAGCTTGAGAACCACTGGTACATGTGATAGTCACTATGTCATCTTCAAATCTTTTCCCCATCTTATTCTAATGAAATATTAGAACTAGAACACCTCAGGACTCTACCTACATCTATACTCTGTGTAAAGAAGAACTACCTCATACAAGACATATTAAGTATAGCTCATGACATCATCCTCTAAGATGTACTATGGAGTGGAAAGATGCATAGATTCAAAAGTAATTTCAATATGCAAAAAATATAAACATTCAAACATATTCAGTGTAACATCATTTACGTTAGGGGAAAAAAAAAGTCCTAAATGGCCATTAAACTTAAGACTACCATACCAGCAATAGTATGCAGCCATTAGAAACTATGTAGGCCAATATTAGTAGAAAAATACATGTATACTACCACCCCTAGTTATAGATATTTGGACACGACACATGGGTATGGCTAAATCTCATCCTTCTCCTCCTTCACTGGAGACAGGAGAATACTGGCTGATTCTTATTTTCCTCTTTGCATTTTCTACAGGTTTTTGTTTTAACAGTAAACATGTGAATATGTTATTGTTATTAATGGACTTAATTTTTTTTTCAAGACAGGATTTCTCTGTGTAGCTTTGTACCTTTCTTGGATCTCGCCTGCCTCTGCCTCCCAAGTGCTGGGATTAAAGGCATGCGCCACCCCCGTCCGGTATTGGACTTAATTTTTAAAAGCAGTTTTCAATTCATAGCCATACAGAACAGAAAGAGAAAGTTGTGAGATATGTCCTGCCCCTTACACACCTACAGTCTTCTGTGTCCCATACATACATAGGCCTCCCTAAGTTACTGGTACCCCCCAACCAGAGTGACGTCAGCCTGTGGTGATACATCATCTCCCAGAGTCCATAGTGTTGCTAGAATTCGCTCTTGGTAATGGGTCTCCTGGAAGCACACATGGTTTCCTAAAAACAGTGAAAATCTCAACAGTTTTTAGATTTTCAGAAATGAATTAATGGAATAGTCTGGTTATTAATGGGAACCAGCAGCACATTTCAGATATTCTTACCAGGAAAAATGATCAGTACTTGAAAAGACAGATAAGTTAATTAGTTTAATTGTTCTGCATTATATTCACAAGCCATAACTTACTGGATAGGTACTCCTTAAAAATATACAACTCTAGATTAGTAATTCATGATAGATAATGTTTGGGCTCTTGCAGATGTGTGAGCACACTTTCTCTTGTGGCAATCATTTGGCTTCCTCCCTCACAGTGCTTTCCCAGTGAGAATCCCATCTTGCTTTTTCCTGCTTCCTTACCCCTCCACTCTATCCCTGGCACTCTCCATCTCCTCTTTTACTCAGAGTGACTGGCAGCTCAAAATAAAAGATAGTGCCCATGCCTACTAGTTAAGATGACCTAAACCATAGCCAAGCAGATGGCTTGGTGGATAAGAATGCGCGCTGTAAAACATGAGGACCTGAGTTCAGATCTCTTGCACCTATGTAAAAAGGTAGGTGTGGCCAGGAGTGCTCCTAATCCCAGCACTGTGGGAAGTAGAGACAGGAAGATTGCTGAGGCTGGCTATACCTAGCTCTTGAGTTTAGTGAGAGATCCTGTCTCCAAGGAATAAGGCTGGACACCAACATCCTCCTCTTACCTCCAGATTCTCACACAGGTACACACACACACACACACACACACACACACACAGAGAGAGAGAGAGAGAGAGAGAGAGAGAGAGAGAGAGAGAGAGAGAGAGAGAAATTATCTAAGCTACCTTCCATGAATGAGAAGTTCATGTCTGTCCACATGTCCTGTCTGTCCATGAGAAATGTAGAAAAACCCACTATTTCTCTGATCACTACTCATAGGGAACCCTAAAATCATTCTTATGCTATTGGAGAGGGTGTGAGTCTGAATCTTCTCCCTCCTCCCCACTGAAGTTCTTGGAACTGAGAGTCAGTTTCAGCATTCACAAAGAATAGCCATAACTGTGTTACATTGTAGGAAATGTAATAGCTGTGTATCAGGAAGCTACATCCCCAGAAACAGGGAAACGGAACTCTATTTTTCAGTTTTTGTGTTTAGTAAAAGAAAAGAGAATAGTCCAAGGCCTTGGCCCCTCATGGAAAATATTTTACTTTCCATCTTTTAAAATCTCAGGATTGTGTTTTAAGGCCTAAGAGGTCTCAGTGCTTTGGGTCTGTTGGACTCAGCGAGAGACACCTGGCCCTATATTTTTACACAGGGAGGTAACTTTGAAAACAAAAAGTCACACCACCTGCTGATTTCTTTATTGAGAAACCACGGAATTATGTAAGTCGGAATCACAAACAATCTGCATGTGAACTGAGAAGGCAGAGGAGGGACAAGTTTAATCAGGTTTACGGGCCTTCTGAGATCTGTAACCACACAGCAAGCCCAGGTGAGGGAATCTGCACCGAGGAAGCCACAGCATGCCAAGTCCAGCCGCAGGGTAAACACGGGTTGCTGTGATTGTTTTGTACAGCTCAGCAGGATGGAGACAAAGGGCAGTGCACCCAGAAGGCTGCCCTGAAAATACTTTGATCGCTCAGCAATTTCACTTTACAGGAAATTATCCCAGATCATTAATTTTGTGACCATATTGTAGAGAGAATTACAGAGAACAATAACAGATTGGGGTTGATGATGTAATGATAGGAGCCATTTCATTGATAAGGAAAACAGGTGTACAAACATCAGTGTACTGAGCTGAATATGAGGACTGTATTCTTTGCAAGGATCTTGTTTGGCGTCAGAACTTCTTCCCTATAGAACTGAGGTCTTGAAACTTTTTCAATGACTGTTGTTGCAGGCCCCACTGTCTCTGCTGTACGTACTCAGTCTCATATTACAGCATGAAAGTAGCCATACACTAAGATAGAAATGAATGAGCATGGTTTTGTGCCAATAAAACTTTATAACTACAAGTTGTGTGTCAGACTTGTTCCATGGGCCATAGTTTGCTTACTCCTGCTTTAGGCAGTACACTGTCTATCTGGCTCACCACAGTTCCCAGATTACATATTTTGTCCCCTTATGTCACATTTTTCGTGGATAAGAGATTATTTGCCTTTTCCATGGAATGGATTTGTGTGTTGAGTGTTTTGAACATGTGACTTGGCCTAGGAAATATTTTAGCCATAAAAATATCATAGTAAGATTATATCTTCCTTTCTAACTTTATATATCCCCCTTGAGTAGTTTTCATGGCTTTGCCATGTGCTCAGTTCAACCTGTATCTCTGCTTTTAGTCTCATTCCTCAGCCAATTCTCCAAACACCCATAACCTTCATCCTTCATTTAGGAGAGTTCCCTCCTCTTCTCCCCAGACACACTGGATAAGCAAAGGCATGTGTGTCTTTGTAATATACTCATGTACATTACAGCAGTGAGTAGTTACTAGCAGGTGTCGGTAAATATCAACCCAGTGAAAGGTAGGTGAGGCAGGACAGAGGGAGAGGAAGAAGGGAGGGAGGGAGGGAGGGAGGGAGAGGGAGGGAGGGGGGGAGGGAGGGAGGGAGGGAGGGAGGTAGAAAGAAAAATCAAGCCTCCCTGAGTCAATGTATATACCAGATCAATATTACTGGTTCTTTTGGGAGCAGGTTAATATCCAAGAGCTTTCTGAGACCAGGTTTTGTCCGAAAGATTCATCAATAAGGAGAGAGGGGACTGGAAAGATGGCTTAGTGGTTAAGAGCATGAACTTCTCTTGCAGGGGACAGAATTCAGTTCCTAGAACTCGTGTCCGGCTATTCCAACAGCCTGTAATTTCAGCTCCAGAGGGTCTGATGCCCTCTCTGGCCTTCAAGGGTACTGCACTCACATGCTCATAACCCACCCACACACACCCCATCCCTAGTTAAAGATACACCCCATCCCTTGTTAAAGATACCACACACATCCCTAGTTAAAGATAAGTAAGTCTTAATTTTTTTTTAATAAGGAAAGAACATTCATTTGTTCAACACGTATTTATTAAGGAGTACCTTTGTTCCCTGTTTTGGCACAAAATAGGCAAAGCTCCTGGGTTCATGGGGTTACACTATGTTGGCAGGGGTGGACAACATATAAATAAACATCTAATAAAATACCAGGTGGTTAGGTGTTGTCCTCAATATTACACATACCATTGGCTTGCCCTAACAATTGTTTGTTTGTTTGTTTGTTTGTTTGTTTGTTTGTTTTTGTTGAGATAAGGTCTTATCCAGCATAGGCTGGCCTCAAAATAACTTTGTAGCCAAAGGTCGCCTTGAACTTTTGATTCTCCTACTTTCATATCCTGAGTGATAGGATTATAGGTATACACTAGCACACCTGGTTTGATATGGAGCTTCAGCCATGCTATAGGCAAGCACTCCAGCAACTGGGTTCCATCCCCAGCCCACTCCAGTAATCCTTTATTGAAGGAATAATCTGTCCCAGCCTACTTCAGTTTCCACCCATGGAATAGATACGCATAATGGTCTAGGGTAAAGTCAGGACCAGAGCAGCAGTGAGAGCTAAGCTGTATTTCAGGTCCTGTCAGTCCTTCAGGGAACCCAGAGGCACTACTTTCTAGTGGTTTGAGTATCTCCAGAGTGGTCACTGGCAGTGAGCTGGGAAATGCTTGTGGCAGCTTCGGTAGCCAAGGCAGCGGGGTGTACTGGATGCTTACGCCTCCTTGAGCCACATCAATAACGTGAAATATGACTGGTGTCTGTGGAAGCGACAGTTCTGAAGCATCTGCCTTTTCTCTCTCCAGGCAGGTCCCATGCACAACACCCCAGGCTCCTGGGTTGTAAACAGCTGCCAGCACAAAGAAACAACCAGGGATGTTTGCTGGCTGCCGGAGCTGGACCAGTCGTAGCTTGTCCGGACAGTTCATCTCTATTGGAGATCCCTGGGGAAAGTTAACTGACTCACAGCAAGCCAGCAGAGGAGACCTCAAGAGCAGCCCTCAAAACCCTCCATAGGGTGAGAGCAGTATGTCGTGGGGAGCCAGCCACTTCTCGGAACTGAGAATTCTTTGGGGATGTGTCGGAAGTCTGACACTGGTGAGCTGCCTGATATATGACCACAAAAGTTGACTGTGGCTGAACCAGAGGTTCCCTTCTAACCCTACCGGGAAGGCTCCCCTTCTCCAAGACCCCCGGCAGACCCCGCAATCTCCACGCCCTACCCCCATGCCCATCCACCCGAGACCCCAGCGACTTCCTGAGACTTAGAGACCGGCCCCCAGCCCCCATCCTGCCCCCGACTTCCCTTCTGGACCAGAGGTGAGTGTACTGGCTCAGCCTAGACCCCATCCCTGGGCACCAGCCTCTCTGGGGAAGACCTGCCCAACGTGGCCCCAGGTTCTGGCCACCAGGCAGGTTCCCTTCTAGCCCTACCAGGAAGGCTCCGCTTCTCCAAGACCCCCGACAGACCCCGCAATCTCCACGCCCTGACCCCATGCCCATCCGAGACCCCAGCAACTTCCTGAGACTTGGAGACCCGGCCCCCAGCTCCCATCCTGCCCCTGGACTTCCCTTCTCAACAAGAGCTCCCATCCTGCCCCGGAGTTCCCATTTGGACAAGAGAGCTCCCATCTGAACAAGAGAGAGAGACTTCCTGAATCTGTCAGCTCTGTCTGGACCAAGTGCGCAGATAAGACTAAGAACGAACCACAAGGAGATGGGCAGATGCCAAGGCAGAAGTACATACAACAAAATGAAGAGCAATACAGCATCACCAGAGCCTAGCCCTCCTCCAACACCTAGACCTGAACATCAAAAATTAGAAGAAGCAGAAGAAAACAGCCTTATGAATAACATCATGAAGAAGGTAGAGGCTTATATAGAGGAAAAGACAAAAAAATGGGAAGAGCGCTATAAAAATTAGAGGAAAGGACAATTAAAGTAGAAGAAAACAATAAAGTCCTGGAAGAAAACAATAAAGCACTGAAAGAAAATCATGAAAAAGCAATGAAACAAATGAAGGAAACAGTCCAAGACCTGAAAACGGAAATAGAAAAAATGAAAAAGACACAAACAGAGGGAATGCTGGAAACAGAAAATCTGAGGAAACGAACGGGAACTTCAGATGCAAGTATAACCAACAGAATGCAAGAGATGGAAGAGAGGATCTCTGGCGTTGAAGATACGGTAGAAGAAATAGATTCATCAGTCAAAGAAAACACTAAAGCCAACAAAGTCATGAACCAAAATGTCCAAGAAATTTGGGACACTATGAAAAGACCAAACCTACAAATAATAGGGATAGAAGAAGAACACCAACTCAAAGGCACTGAAAATATATTCAACAAGATCATTGAAGAAAACTTTCCCAACTTAAAGAAGGAAATACCTATGAAGATACAAGAAGCCTACAGAACACCAAACAGACTAGACCCCAAAAAAAAGTCCCCTCGCTACATAATAATAAAACAACTAAATGTACAGAATAAAGAAAGAATATTAAGGACAGCTAAGGAAAAAGGCCAAGTGACTTATAAAGGCAAACTCATCAGAATAACACCTGATTTCTCAATGGAAACTTTGAAAGCCAGAAGGTCCTGGACAGAGGTAATGCAGACACTAAGAGACCATGGATGCCAGCCTAGACTAATATACCCAGAAAAACTTTCAGTCATCATAGATGGAGTGAACAAGACATTCCAAGACAAAGCCAGATTTAAACAATACTTATCCACAAACCCAGCCCTACAGAAAGCACTAGAAGGAAAATTCCAACCTAAGGAAGTCAGATACACCCTCGAAAACACAGGCAATAGATAAAGCCACAGAAGTAAACCCCAAAGAAGAGAAGTACACACACACTACCACCAAAAAATAACAGGAATGAACAATCACTGGTCATTAATATCCCTTAATATCAATGGACTTAATTCACCTATAAAAAGACATAGGCTTACAGAATGGATACGAAAGCAGGACCCATCTTTCTGCTGCATACAAGAAACACATCTTAAACTCAAAGATAGACAGTACCTAAGAATAAAAAGACTTTTGATTGGGAAAAGACTTTCCAATCAAATGGTCTTAAGAAACAAGCAGGTGTAGCCATCCTGATATCCAGCAAAATAGACTTCAAACTAAAATCAATCAAAAGAGATCAAGAAGGGCATTACATACTCATCACAGGAAAGATCCACCAAGATGAAATTTCAGTTCTGAACATTTATGCCCCAAACACAAGGGCACCCACATATGTAAAAGAAACATTACTAAAGCTTAAACCACATATGAAACCCCATACATTAATAGTGGGAGACCTCAACACCCCACTTTCACCACTGGACAGATCTCCCAAATCAAAACTTAAAAGAGAAATAAAGGACTTAACTGATGTCATTACTCAAATGGACTTAATCGATATCTACAAAACATTCCATCCTAACAAAAAAGAATATACCTTCTTCTCAGCACCCCATGGAACCTTCTCTAAAATCAACCACATACTTGGCCACAAAGCAAATCTCAACAGATACAAAACAATTGGAATAACCCCCTGTGTACTATCAGACCACCATGATTTAAAGTTAGATTTCAACAACAAAAACTACAGAAAACCTACAATCTCATGGAAAGTGAATGATACTCAACTGAATCACCAATGGGTTAAGGAAGAAATAAAGAAAGAAATTAAAGACTTCCTAGAGATCAACGAAAATGAAGACACCATGCGCAGAATTCTACCAGATCTTCAAAGAAGAATTAATACCAATACTC
>CABHPP010132016.1:7012-26868 GCA_902168425.1 Peromyscus attwateri
GAGAGAGAGAGAGAGAGAGAGAGAGAGAGAGAGAAAGTAATTTGCAACCACATCCCCAGTGATCCTTCCTCAGGCATGTCTTACTGTTCTCTAGTTAGTGGTTATTGGAAGCAGAAGATAACTACATGAATCAAGATAAAATGAATTTGCTTCAACAACTTAAAATATGTATATAATATTTGTAGAAAGAGCTATATTATGTTCCTCTTTCCAGGAACTTAGTTCCCAACTATAACTTCTACAATTAAAATTCTTCACATTGTCACTATAAATAATGAGTTTCATAAAAAAAAAAAAAAATAGTGCTGCCATTATTGTCTTTCTTTTTAAATAATGATCAATTTTTTTCTTCTTGAAAATTAGGTTAACAGGGTCCTTAGGCATCCTATAGACAGACTTTCTTAAGATTTTATTTGTGTGTGTCCATGCATCTGCATATATATGTATCCACATAGATATTCAGAAAATACATATATATTTTCATGCATATCAATAAAGTCAATATCCTATATTGATATTTTAGCAATATTCTCAACAAAATTAGCAATGAATGATCTAGATTGTTCTAAAACTCCTACAATCATATCAAATAATCAAAATATTTAAATACTGATTATGAGTGCTATGAAATAATAGAAATTTCTATACAGAAAAACAAAATAGAAAATGGTGTTCAAATGAAAAATTTCTACAAAAAATAACTTTGACCCTTGAGCAATTGTTTTCCTTCATTGATTTATCATATAACTTGTTTGATCATTAAGCACGATAATAACTTTGGGGCATTATCCAGGCAAAGAAGACCACAAACATACCCAAATAACAAAACTATTCACATAAAAGACCATCTGCAATGCTATCATTATTTTTTCTTGCTACTGAAAGAATGGAATGGAAGATATTTATTGACTTTTTGTAAATAGACATCAAGAATATTTTTGGGGGGCTTCCTCTGTCCTTAAACAGGTTCAATAATTCTAATTCATTATTCATCTGAACTCCCAAATCACTCAGAAATCATGGGAAAATTAGATATTATGAGTTTTGAGATTTGAGGAGGAAAACTGCACACTAATAACTGCCTCAAACTCTTTATGGCCACCTAGATATGGAAATCAAGAAATTCAGCAAAATTAATGAGCTTCACACAGCAATGACGTAAGGCCTGAGAAGTAAGACCTGCTCTTGACTTCAGGAAGTTTATGGTAGACTACACAGTATGCTAGCTCACTTTATTTATTCATAAACAAACTGACTAGGCAATAGTTGTGGTCCATGGTAAGTACTGGGAATAGAATGTTAGACTTTAATCAGGGCCTCGAGAATGAGCAGAGAAGTAAATAAAGACAGGATTCATGATGAAAGTGAGGGTAATTAGCAAGGATGAGAATTAAAACACTGTTCAAGAGAGAATCCAAAAGAGGGCAAGGACACTCATTTCCTTTTCTAGGCTTGAATCAGTGCAAATTCCTCCAGATTTGTAAAGAGAATTAACAAATGAAGGGCTGTAAGAAAATCATGATAGTAAGCTTTTGAATAAATCCATCATCTGACATGAATATTATGAATAATACGTTCTTTGAAAATTACATGAGCAATTCTTAAAAGTTTCATTATGAAGTGGATGCTTCAGTTACTAGGTTATAGGATTTTATTTACAAGCATAGAAATAGAAATATTTTATAATACAGACTCAATGAAGAAGAGACTGTGGTTCTGACAAGCCACTTAGACACTTTCTCCCCAGAAGCTGAAGAGAGCAATGTTTATCTTCTATTTTGTTTTACAAAGCTTTGTTGTGAGGGATTGGATTGATCCTAATGCAGCAATACAGATTGGTTCCACCAAAGAAAAATGGCATCTCAGTGCAAAACCTGCTAATGGCCTCATCTGACATTACAGAGGGAGCAGTAACAAATCCCAGCATTTTTACCTTCTAAAGACTCTCTGCTCATTAATCCGTTGGTGACAATGATGGAGGCAGCTCACTAGCTACAATGAGAGAGGCACAGTCAAGTGCCCTCTAGTCACAGACTAAACTTCCACTTTCATGTGAAAGGTTCTGAAATCTTTGAAAGACGCCAGGAAGAGGCACTGAAGTCCTTCTTGCTAAAAGAAGCTGCAGGGAAGCTCATTAGTTTGCCTCATTGCACTTCAGCTTTGTAGTAAACTGAGCAAAGATGTACCATTTATACTGTCTGCCCACGTTTTCTTACTTATAGTGTGTGTGTGTGTGTGTGTGTGTGTGTGTGTGTGTGTGTGTGTGTGAAGGACAGATTTCAACCTCTAGTGTAGTTATGTTATTACTCAGACTTGAATCTAATTTTATTTTGGGGGGTTTTGTTGTTGCTGTTATTGTTTTTGAAATAGAGTTATCCACTGACTTAGAAATCTAGTAGGACACTTGTGTTGGCCACTGAACACCAAGCTCCACCTGTTTCCACTTTCTCAGTGTTGGAATGACAGATGTGTGATGGGGGAATGTCTTTCTGTATGCTGTGAAAATGTGTTGCTCTGATTGGTTGATAAATAAAGCCATTTGGCCTATGGCAAGGCAGCTTAGGGACAGGCAGAAAATCCAAACAGATAGAGAGGAGACTCTGCCAGCTGTCACCATGAGAAGCAAGATGTGAAGATACCGGTAATTCACAAGCCACATTGCAAAGTATAGATTTATAGAAATGGGTTAATTTAAGATATAAGAAGTAGATAATAAGAAGCCTGCCATAGCCATAGTTTAAAAATAATATTAGCCTGTGTGTGTTTATTTGGGTCTGAGCGGCTGCGGGACAAGCGGGTGAGAGAGCTTTGTCTTCACCGTAGGACAGGTGGGACACAAGAAAACTTTCAGCTACAGATATGCGTCATAAGATCTTTCTTTTTTCACATGGGTTCTTGAGAACCAAATGCTTGCAAGATAAGCACGCACTTAACTCCATAACCCTTCCTATATATTCTTATAAGAATATCTTAATTCCAAGTTTTTAATCTGTCCATGTTTTTATGACTGTCATATAAGTACTTATGAATATATACACAGAATTATTAAATATACACACATGCACATACACATTCATACCCATTCATACACACAAATTTGTATAAATATATATATGCACATACACACATTCATATTACCCATACACATACACAAATACATATTCACATGTATACATGCATATACATAAATATTATAATACATATATACATACAAATACCACTCATACACAATACATACATATGCATGTACATAACATATATACACACACATATATATATACACATACATACATACATACATACACATGCACAGTGTATTTACAATTAAGCAGTCGAGTGTAAATTGCAAGTGATAAGGAAATTATTTTAATAAATTACATCAAAACCTTCAAATGAAAAATTACACCAACTTATTTACAGAATTGTATGCATAGTGCAGTATTCAGTCCTGACTTTCTACATGTTGTGTGTCACAAAAATAACTTATTTTTCCACAAAAGTAAATCAGTGGAACTCCAAATTCAACATAACTTCTAACCTAATTAAGCAAATAAGAGTTATCTATAAGTGAATGATATGTTACTCAGCTAGTAAAGACTAAAACTGGCAGTGAAATCAATAATTAAAGACATTTATTCACATATATTATAAATATATATTTTATGTATTTAATCCATACAATGCCTTGTTTTGAAAACTATGCATAGATGTTTATGTAATGACTAAGTCCAGCAAATTAAAAATTTACCATCTAACACTGTCATTATCTCGGTTGTAAGAACACTGTATACTCCTTTTGTACTTTTCAGGAATATAATATATTATTAACTACACATGGGTGAAGTTGATGATTCTTTATAAAGAGGGCAAAAACCCAAACATGAGGTGGGGGGAGGAAGTTAAGAAATTAATATGAATTACATTAAATGACTTAAGTACTCTTTCATTCCTTTTGTGCTCTCTCCACCCTGGCAGTTTCTGAATTTCAGACCCCACATCAAACAATGTTCTCTCCATCGCTGCCAAGAGCTCTCTTCCAGAGACCACATCAGATCACTGTTGCTATGAATCTGCATGTTACCTTTCCCAAGGGATACACGCTTCATTAGAGAGGATTCCAAAAACCATGCACGAAATTGTTGGCACTACTGAGGGAGACTAAAGGGGAAAAAAATCTGAACAGCTACCAAATGAACTGTAATTCATAGCACTTAAAACAGAGATCTGTGGCCATCTCAAGTACAGCTGGCATCTGGAATACAGGTCAGTCTGAAACAGACTTATAAATCTAAGTCCCTTTTAACTGTGTTATATGTATATGTGTATATGACAGGATCTGGCATGATTTAGAAAGAGTGGAAGAACACTAAACAGAGTTTCTTTTCTTCAGATATGACCAAGACATGCAAAATATTTTAAATGCTGAGAAATACAAGGCAAAACTATTGATTTATATATATAAATACATACATATATATGTATTTATATATATATATGTGTGTGTGTGTGTGTGTGTGTGTGTGTGTGTGTGTGTGTATTAGTGAACATGTGAGTGGCCAGCTTCACACTCTGATATTCAGGCAAGCTTTATTTGTTAGAGCACAAGCAAAAAATCACTGCATTTCCCTTTTTTTGTCTAAAATAAAAAAGGTTAAAACTAATATAAGAACAACTATATACAATAAGTACAATAACTATATATAACATATACAGTCAAGAATTAGAGTAACAATGTCCAGTCCATTAGCATTTTACAATTCAGAGAAAATACTCCACTATTTATCCTATCTTGGTGAATCCAAAAGGTTATATCTAATTCACTTTCTATTCTAACTTGCATTACCAAAACTATCTTTTAATGACTCTCAATCCTAGACACTCATGGCAGAGTTTCTAGGCTTAGTATTTATTAATGTATCTCACACGATCTTTTTTTTTGTAATAGGGTATTTGTTTTTAATATGAAGCCATGTAGGATCTTCATGTATTACATCTTCAAGCTACATAATAAAAGTAGGAAGCTTCTTGCTGAGAGTGGCAACCAGAATATTGATTTTCTTGCTCAGCATTGTTCCATCATTTTTAGCAGCCACACCAGATCATAATGTGAAAAGGAATACTAGCACAGGAATATTGTCCTTTCAGTAGGAAGTGACAAGGCAGACACACTGTACCATGAAACTGCAATCAGAAACAACAGTCACTCTTCAGTTCACAGTGTTGTTGACAGGATGATTAAGCAATGAAATAGAACAAATTACAACCTTAAAGAACAAGATCCTACTTCATCTTTTGTGGGCAACTATGAGATTTGGGATGCAGCTTTTTTTATTTATAAAAATGTGCAGCTGCCATTGCAGTCAAAACAGAGCTACTTCTCTTGTCCTGAAATTGCTCCATATACATGCTTACTTCTTCAAAATGTATTTTAGAAGGTACCTTTGAAAAGAATTTGGTTTGGATGGTAATTATTTTTCTTTGTTCTTTTCTCATAAAATATATCCTGAATGCAGTCTCTTTTTCTCTCTTTCCTCCCACCACCTACCGCCCCCTTGACCTCAGATCCACTGCTCCTCCACTTCCCTTTAGAAAAGATTGGACCTCCCAATCAAACAAGGCTTAAGAAGATGGAATAAGACTGGGCACAAACCATCATATCAAGACTGGATGAGGGAACCCAGTAGGAGGAAAAGGGTCCCAAGAGCAGGCGAAAGAGTCAGACACCCTCCACTCCCACTGTTAAGAGTCCCACAAAAATATCAAACTAACAAATATCACATTTATGCACAGGACCAAGCACAGACTCATACAGGCTCAATGATTATCATTTCAATCTCTGTAAGCCCCTTTGAGTTTGGTTTACTGGATTCTATGGGCTTCTAGACACCTCTCGCTCTGACAATATTTCCCACCTACCCCCTTTTCCCAGGGATTCTGAGTTCTGTCTAATATTTGGCTACGAATCTTTGTATCTGCCCCCATAAACTGCTGAATGAAGCCTCTCTGATGACACTTGGGTTAGGCACCAAGCAATGAGTACAGCAGAATATCATTAAATATCATTTCATTTACTTTTATTCTTGTCAGTCCTGTTTGGTTCTCTGGGCTATCTGACTTTTGGATTCTGGCCATCCAGGCAGTGTCGGGCATGGACTCTCATGGCTTGGATCTCAATTTCACCCACTCACTGGATGTCTATCGCATAAGCTCTGAGCAACCACTGCCCTAGCACATCTTGTAAGCAGGATAGGTTGTGGGTCATATGTTTTATGGCTAGGTAGGTGTCCTAGTCCCACCAGTGGGAACCTAGCCTGGTTTCCGAAGTGTAGCTAGAGTTATCTCCAGTCCCGCCAGGGCCTATAGCCACTTGGACCCAAATAAACACACAGACGCTTATATTATTTAAGCTGTTTGGCCTAATGGCTCAGGCCTCTTGTTACACAGAAGATGGTCTGTTTAGGCTCCTTATCTTCCATTATTAGGAGTCCTTGCCAGGGAAGCCTTCAGGCATTCTATAGGTAGGCATCTATGGGTGATGTGGAAAACTGGTGCAGTGAAAATTTCCTGGAACCTATCAGGGCTGTGATTATTTTAATGTTGACATTCAATAAATGACAGAGAAAAACCAAAGCTCCTAATATTTAAAGGAGACTGGAAAATATAAAATATATAATCCCTTTTAAATAAAATAATCTCCTAAGAAGTTCTTAGTAGCTCTTAGCTTTGCTTTCTCCTGCAACTCTAATAATGTTATCTAAAAGGAGAGAAACCATAAAATTTCCTCCAAGAAATCTCAGTACATTCTGTGTGGTCAAAATTTATACAAAAAATGTAGCTGTTCTCATTGGTAATATTGGTAGATATTATGTATGGAAGTATAAAAGATGTAAAGGCTTTTGAAAGATGGAGTCCCTAAATTAGGGTTCAACTCTCTTGGATAAAAGCTGAAAAGTTGTCTCTGCCATATGCTTCAGAATTTATAGCCTTAGATTTCTGTAAATAACTGCAAGTAACTTACTTCCTCTTCCTAAATCTCTCTCTCTCTCTCTCTCTCTCTCTCTCTCTCTCTCTCTCTCTTCTCTCTCTCTCTCTCCCTCTATGTGTGTGTGTATGTATGTGTGTATTTCAGAGAGTGATAATTTATTGTTTCCCTCCCACTCTTTGCTCATTTATTTTCCCCTACATTCAAAGTGTATGAAATAATGAGCACAATTTGAATTTCTGTTGTGTGCACCAATAATTTGACATCAATCAAAATGGCTCTAATTAGAACCAATGTTAGTAATATCTGATTAACCCCCCAAATCTCTATATTATATCCATTTGAACACTGAACGTCTTGTCATAATGTTTGAAGACACTGACACATATTATTCTGCTTTACCCACACGATTATGGCAGACTTTCACCAAAAAGTCTATTTTGCACATAATGCACATTGGAAAGAAAGAACCCTTCACAGCAATTTCCTTTCTAGACCTAGGAATGGTCACAGATCCTTAGAAAACCTCATGGATACTAGCGATGATAATGTTAAAAGATTATAGTTAGTTAACCCTGGAGAGCATTAGGGGCTAGGCTTGGAAATCATATATTTGGAAAGATCAGAACTCAGTCAGTACTATGTTTTTAAATTTCCAACGTATGTAATGTCCTTACATCCTTTTTACCCCTCCTCTGTCCCCTCCAACTTCTCCCACACTCCTTACTCCAAGATTCATTACCTCCTCTGTATATTATTCATACACATGTGCATGTGCAAACACATACATACATACACACATATATGTATATCTATATGTATACATATGTATGTGTGCATATATACATATATACAAGCACCTTATTGAGTTCTTGTAGTGCTGTGCATATACATGTGTTTGAGACTGAATACTGTACTGAAATAACTTAACTGGACTCATTCATAAGGAAACTGATTCTCCATCAGTAATGGCATGTCAACTGATGTCATTATGGAGGTGATTGTGTTTAGACAATCATATTATTAATATTTCACTGGCATAACTTCTCTTTCATGTGCAGAAGACACTATCATAGAAGACATCCTTGTTCTCTGGCTCTTATATTCTTTCTGCCTCTCTTCCATGATGTTCCTGAGTCTTATATGTGATATTTACATTGTAGATGTACCAGTTAGAGTTGAACAACTAATGGTCGCCTAGTTCCTGTATTTTTACCAGATATGAATCTGTGTAATAACTTGTCTCCTTCAAAAAGTAGTTCCTTTGATGATGACTGAGAGCTACACTTATCTGTGGGTATAAGTACTTAGCATACAGTTAGAAATAACATTGGTTTGGGAAGTTGGCAGTACTAGCTTCTCCTCTATGGCCTATGGCATCTCCAGTCAAAAATAGCTTGCTAGGTTTATAGCATCAGACATGAATTCCCTTCTACTGAGTGGAACTTTTTGAAAATTTTTAGTTACTTCTAAGATATAACTACTACTATACCATTGGTGATATCTTGTAATGTTAGTCTTTTTTTTTAACCTTGAAGGCATTACAGCTAGGTAGGAAGGTTGTTTGGTTTCTCTACAGATAGCTTTCATTGCAACTTTTATTTTATTTTATTTTACAATACCATTCAGTTCTACATATCAGCCACGGATTCGCTTGTTCTCCCCCCCTCCCTCCCTCCTCCCCTTCCCCCACCCCACCCCCTATTCCCACCTCCTCCAGGGCAAAGCCTCCCCCAAGGACTGAGATCAACCTGGTAGACTCAGTCCAGGCAGGGCCAGTCCCCTCCTCCCAGGACAAGTCAAGCGACCCTGCATAAGCCCCAGGTTTCAAACAGCCAACTCATGCAATGAGCACAGGACCTGGTCCCACTGCCTGGATGCCTCCCAAACAGATCAATCCAATCAACTGTCTCATCCATTCAGAGGGCCTGATCCAGTTGGGGGCCCCTCAGCCATTGGTTCATAGTTCATGTGTTTCCATTCATTTGGCTATTTGTCCCTGTGCTTTATCCAACCTTGGTCTCAACAATTCTCACTCACATAGACCCTCCTCTTTCTCTCTAATTGGACTCCCGGAGCTCCACCCAGGGCCTAGCCGTGGATCTCTGCTTCCAGATCCCTCAGTCGTTGGATGGGGTTTCTAGCACGACAATTAGGGTGTTTGGCCATCCCATCACCAGAGTGGGTCATTTCGGGCTGTCTCTCGACCATTGCCAGTATTCTATTGTAGGGGTATCTTTGTGGATTTCTGTGGGCCTCTCTAGCACTTTGCTTCTTCCTATTCTCATGTGGTCTTTATTTATCATGGTCTCCTATTCCTTGTTCTCCCTCTCTGTTCTTGATCCAGCTGGGGTCTCCCGCTCCCCAAGCTCTCTTTCCCTCGACCCTCATTGCAACTTTTAAAACTGTGAGAGCTGGTCTTCATGAAGGAGGCTTATAGGTCAGTTCTAGATAAATTCCTTGAAGACCTATGCCCAAAGTATGTGGTGTTTTCAGCAATAATGCCTTACTGTTAATTTCTGGGAAGCAACCAAGAGCAATATTAAGAGCATATATTATTTTAAGAGTCTGTTTATTCCCCTGAACAGCATGATTAGAGGTTTTCCATCCCTCGAACTGTGGTTTGTTAGGATAGGCTATGGGTCTTGGGGGTAACATTATCATCTAATATGGCATAACTTGGTTTATATTTTTCTCTCTCTCTTTCTTTCTCTCTTGCAGTGTGTGTGTATATATATATATGCATCTATACACATATTCACATGTCTATACATAAATATATACACATATATGTATATCAATATATTTTATATTAATTTATAAAATAGATTCCATATTAAAATATGTATTAATATAATATATTTTACTATATGCAATTTAAATATAACATATACTACATATATTTTGAGAAAACATATTAAATAATGTTTCCCTGTGACCTTTTCAAATATCATCACTGTTATCTCTCCTCTCTTCTTCCCAGTTAAAATGTCTGCACCTAGTTTTTTTCCATTCATTGTAGCTTGTAATATATTTCTAAAATTCTCACTTGGCTCTAGTTAGCACTTAAATTAGATTTGGTATACAGATCTAGATTCCCAGATGAAATATAGAAATCTTGTTTAAATTTGAATTTCAGAGTTTAAAAATGATGTTTAATATAAATATGCCTCAAATAACACATAGCCCATAGTGTTACAGTAAATCAAATTTCATTGCTTATTATAAAATAAAACTGTGTGCTCTGTTTATTATTTAGGAAAATTGACAATAAATAAATATTAATTTTATTCTTTATTAATTTGTAATTTTTGATTGTTCAATCAGGCTTTCTGCTACAACATATTAATCATCTTATTCTTTCAATGGAGTCACTTTGGTTTCACCCATCAACCTGGTAATATACACTTATGTCATGTGAATTCTCCCACTGGTTATCATTTGATTCAATAACCAACATTTGCTTGGAGTCACCTGAATTTAAATATGTTCTTTTTTTTTTTAATCAAGAAATAACTTTTTCCCATAAATGCTATTATTAACTTTAGAGATAAAATTTAACATTCTCATTATTATAATTACTTGAATGCTTTTTAAATGAACCTTTTATTTAGTAAATGCACTATAAATCAGGTGCATTCTAGGCAATAGCAAAACAAAGTGGAAAAATATAAGAACCTTGTTCTTAAAGATCTCATGTTACATTAATGATAAAATGAATACAACAGTGATTGTAGTCTTGCCATATTGGAGATTTGTCCAATTAGCAGTCCCATGAAAAAACTTCTACCTGAGAAATCAAGAGTGTCCTCTCTGAGACAACAGTCGTGCAGAAAGGACAAGCTTTCACTAAGTGATAACGGGGGTTTCTGAATAGAAGGAACAGAGTGAACACAGACAAGAAGGTGTGCATGTTTCATAGTTCTAGACCAGTACTACGCACAATATTAATAATATTGACTAACAAATCCTAAAATGTTTAACTTCTAAATTTTCAACTTTGTAGAAGTTGACAAGTGCAAATGTTTGTAGTAGAAGTTTATATTAACACATATTCTGTCCACACTTGTGAGAGAACTCTAGTAACAAAGTTAGAAAACAATGATTAGGGGCTAAAGAGACAGAGAAAAGAAGATATATTATAATGTTTCATAGTATGCACCAGAGAGGAAAAGTAAGAATGAATTCTCTCCTATTAGGCAACTTTTGGGCCGAGTTCCATAGCTCTTGGTTTCCACCAAGATACAAGCGCCACTATTGTAACATTGGGGAGTACCTCATCAGCCCTTTCATTGTATTCCCCTGGATTTAGAGCTGGGTAGGGAAGTTGATAAATTTCTTCCTTGGCTGCTTGCATATCATCTTCTAACACTGTGAGAGCTATTCCTCGGGGATGAAGTTCTTGGTAAATATTAGTTTGATTTCTCCAAATGCGGTGACTGAAGTGTATGCAGATAGACGGTCTTACTTTCGTGTTTTGGCAAACAACCTAAAGCATTGGAAAAAAGCTGTTTTGTTTTGAATGGAAATTTGAATTAAAATATTTGATAATACCAGTGTTTTCTGTTCACACAATAGGCTTCTTTGTTATGGTCAAGATTGGCACAATTTTTTTCAACAATTTGAACAATATGTAGTATTTTCGCATCCATAGAAACTACTGTCCAATACTTTATCCCACTTTGAGACAAGCACCTTAAAGAAACTTTCACACATCAATTAATAGATTTGTACAAAAATACTCAAAATATAAAAATCTCTTACAATATTTTCATTAGAAATATAGGAGAAAATATACAATTGTCAGTAAAATAGATGGATTTTATAATATATGAGTTAAGTCAAAACGTAGAAAGAATGAGTGAAGTATAATTGCATAAATCATCATGGATGGATCTCAAGGTGGTACATAATAAAGTATTTTTCCTGCATTAACAATGGTAAAAGAAATGTTATGTCATATCATTTAGTGAAATAAATACAAATATATAAGGTATCAATTATCATGGAAAAGAGAGAAGCAATTACAGCAAACACTAGGGAATATTCAATGTTATTTTTAATTGAGTAAACTGTTTATGAATATTCATTATTGAAGTGTTAATGTATGAATCATTTTATAATTATTATTGTATAAATTTAACACTTGATGACTCAGTTACTATTCTCCTAATGTCTTGAATGAACATCTTGATACATTTTTGTAACAGTCTCTGTTTTTGTTTATTCTTTTACATTCTACCTGATAATCATTATCATGCATTTGCTGACTTCCATATGAATAATTAAAAACTTTGTGGGTATGTGCACTTTATCTTTTGAAAGAATGTAATGTTTCCAATGTGTTATTAGTTTCTAATTACGAAATTCTCTTCTAGATTTTGGTGTTACTTTCAGGGCTAATTATTATCTGGACAAATGTAGTTTGTGCTTTTAAAAGGACAAAGTTATAACTTTTTCTTTCAACTACTGTATCTATCAGGGTGACATTTGTTGGTGTCTACCTTTAAGTAAATCCTCATTAAAATATATCATTTTTCTGCAGCTTGAAACTATGTAAGTCATGAAATTGTTTCTTTTTAAAATCTATTCTTGTTAAATCTTCTGTGCAGCCTAAAACTGTGAAATGTTTCCAAACGCTTTAGGATTTTTGCTTTTAAAATGTCATACAATTTCTTATCATAAGCCTAATAACTTTAATTAAGTTGTCAATGTTCTTTCTCAAACTGAAACCAATTTAATGACAATACAATGTATTTTTCACTTAACTTGACTATAGTTAAATAGATATGATAGTTTAATCCAAAGAAAGTTTTTCTTAGTGCAATAGCCAGTTACTTTAAAAAGTTAATTTAGGAGTATTTATACTTAATGATACTGTTGGAAAACAATTTCTACATGTCCGAAGCTAAGAGAGGCAGCAGGAAGGAGTTTTGGTAAAATTTGTTCACTATATTTTCTTCTGTAGAGAACCTGTGTTAGGATTGGAGTTTGGCTTTTATTGCTGTGAAGAGACACCATGACCATGGAAACTCTTATAAAGGAAGACATTCAATTGGGGCTAGCTTACAGTTTCAGAAGTTTAGTCAATTAACATCACAGCAAGAAGAATGGAGTCATGCAGGCAGACATGGTGTCAGAAAAGGAACTGAGAGTTCTGCATCTTGACCCACAGGCAGCAGAAGGAGAATTCTACATTGGGCATGGCCTGAGAATGTATGAGACCTCAAAGCCTACTCCACAGTGACACACTTCTTCCAACAAGGCTGCACCCACTCCAACAAGGCCAAATAGTGCCACTAACTATGGGTAAACTACTCAAACACATGAGTCTATTGGGGCCACTCCTATTCGGTCCACCACACTATCCCATTAGCCTTGTCTCCTCCCAGAGATAGATGTTCTCTTATCATCTCTTCTCAAAAGAAGTCCCTATATAGGTCTTTGACATCTATATTCTAGAATCATCTAGGTTCGAACTTCAGTAAATCCTCTACCCTTCACTTTGCTTTCCCAAGAGATAGTCTTAGCATATAATTTTCATTTGGGGTTTTCAATTAAAACATATTTGCATTTTTATTATCATCATTCTTATGAATTGGTGGAGATATTAATAGATCAAATGCCAAATACAAATTAGTACAAAACAAGCACAGATATACAGTCATTCATGCATAATCACACAATTGCTATCACTAGAAACACCACCACTAACAACACCAAATGATAATCCTAAGTATGTGTGATAGGAAGAAATAAATTAAAAAATATGGTGTTTCCAGGGTTCAGAACTGTGAGAAAAAGTGCATCTTAATTAATGCCATCACAACATGGTCACACATTAATTAGCTGCACTTGAGTAAAATAAATGATAAAATATGATTCTTGTTGTCATTAAGGAGTGAAATTCATAATTAGTTTGCAAGTACAGAATGTATTTTCTATTTATATGGATAAATAGGTAATCCCCTCCCCCCTTTGTCATATTTAAAATGAATACTATTTGCTAAGGTTAACAAAAGCTCATATTAAAGCTGTCTTGATACTTGGTTTAATACCATAACATTAAAAAACATTACCTTGTAGATGTGTTTTTGAACAACCCTTAATGAAACTAAATGAGAGGCAAATGTTTCTCTGCTTAATGAGTGTCAGTGCATCAAAAACTGGGAATTATAATTATGAAGATGGCACAATGGATCAAGAAACTTTCCAGCAAGTCTGGTGACCTCTGGGACCAAGATGGTGGAAAGAGATCATTGACTCCCACTGCTTGTTTCTGGATACCCACATGCACACGCCCACACATATGCACACCACACATACTCACTCACACACACACAGTAAATAATTTTAAAAGGAAAAGAAAAGGAGATGCTGAGTCTACAAGGATGCTGATGACGTCTGACTCTGCAAACAAAACAAATTGTTGATATCAATATCACTTTCAATTTGGCTTCATGAGCTGCCCCAAATATAAACTGTATAATTCTGTTAGCAGTTCACAAGGCTACATTACTCAAGAGAGAAACATGTATGCAAAAGGACAAGCATGAGTGTGAAAATGAAACAGGCTTCAGTTCAAGTTGCTCCTATAAATTGTGGTTTTTGTAATGTAAGACAATGTGCTTAAGTTTTCTAAGTGTCTTTAATTGTTAAAATATAAAACATGCTTCTACATGCTCAGTTTACAAACTTTCCCATGTATGACAAACGAGTTTCAAAAGGAGGCAAATTGTAGGTGTGTAGGTGGAACATGGTTGAAAATATATTTATATTATAAATATATAATGAAATTATTGGATAAAATGTTAATATTACTGGTCATAATATTTTAAAAGAATCTGATGAACATCTTAAACTTGAGTCATGAACATAATTTTCTTTTGGTATTTTTTAATACAAAGTATTATGCCTTATTAAATTTTCATCTAATCTATAAAAATACTTTAGTTGTCATGGATTTTACAAATAGGTAAAAACATATAAGCTTTTTGAAACTATTCAAATGTATACAATTGAGTAACATTTAAAAAGTTATTTGTTTTGCTTCTCTCAGTGAATATAATACTAAATACATTTTTTTTCACAGACGGTATCCTGGATATAACTGAACATTGCATGTAGGTAGTTGTTATAGAAAAGTGGAACTTGTATTTGCAAAGTCCTACACACATCTCAGTAATTAATCTAGAGAAAGTTTAGACAACATTGTTAGGTCTAATTATCAAATGTTATGTATTCCACCCCTATGTATGTCTTGATTACAGTACCCATTTAGTTTTTTGTTTGTTTGTTTGTTTTTATTTTGTTTTTGTTTTGTTTTGTTTTGTTTTTTTTACAATTCATGTAGAGCTCAGTAGGGATATCTCAGTTTCCCCCAAATGGTACCAGAATGACTGGATTGACTGGAGTTAAGGGGTCCACTTGTGAAAGATCATTCGCATGTCTGAGATCTTGGTGTATGTATGTGGCAGCAAGCACACTTAGGTTGTCATTTGAGGTTCTTCGTTGTTTTCCACGTTGACATCTTCATGGGATTCCTTCTGTCTCTCACTGATTATTGGGTTCTAAGAACTATTATTCCAAGAGACAGAAGCTGTTTATTTTTACCATTACACCAGAGACTAGTTATCATAACTGTGCTATTGAAGAAGAATTACAGATCCACCTCCAGTGAGGGTGAGGCACTCCACAGTTGACCATTGTAGGAGTGCTACACCAAACACAGACAGTGCATGTCTGTGGGCACATCATGAAAATGTGCTTCCACTCACTGCTGTTCCCAGTGTGCCTCTGTTTATATCCTTTATGCATGTTATATGATTCTGAAACCCAAATCTCTTCATCTACAAAGCTGTTCTTTTTTGAAAATAAATTACACTAAATTCTACATATTGTAGCTCTGACAAATTATCTCTCTGGATAACAAAGAATCTTCAAGGCTACATAGTGGATACTAGTAAGTACCATTAAGTACCTGCCTTTCTTGTTGTCTGTGAAGATCGCAGAGTATTTATCTGTCTTCAGTATGCCTTGCAGGGGATACTTCTCAATGACAGAAGAAGGCCTTTATATTGTGGCAAACCTGGATCTGCTTTAGTAAGCTGGAGTTGCCATAATAATGTCCTACATATTTTGAAGGCTTATAAATATCAGGAATATATTTCTTATAATTCTAGGATGGAAATGTGAGAAAAACAATAGTTTTCAGTGAATCATGGAAAATTTTTGATGAGAGCACTGATATAGACTATTAACTGGCTTGTAGTCTAACATAGAATATGAGCTAGGGAAAAAAGGTAGAGACCTCTTTTTCCACGTATATGCACACAATCCCATTAGGGTTCCACTATTATGACCTAACTACTAGTGATACAATCAAAACAGATTGTATTATAAATGGAAAGCTGTATTAATTAATTTTAGCAGCATTGTGAATACACATATTCTATATTCAAGAACATTGTTATTAACACTGTTTTTGTGTCATGTGATTTAAACAAAATTATAATATCATCCTTCAACCATCAAGAAGTTAATGTAATTTAAAAGAAGAAAACATGTATGAAGTGATATATTATTTGCTATCAGACTATTTTCTTATCTGAGTCTCACTCACCAACTACAGGAAATGTGAGGGTAATGCTAAAGCACTAATGGGAAGATTACCCATCAGATTATGACTAAGACCCTGCTTGGACTGTTTTTCTGACATATAAGAATATTATACTATGGTAGCAATATGTTGGTAAGTATTTTCAGTCAGTGTTAGTAGGTTTTGATTAGATAGGACAATAGAATGACCACATAGGAAGGCATATGCAAGATGAATTATTACACTGGGTGAAAAATTTAGGAAGGAAAAGGAGCTAGTATAGAGATTCATTTAAGTGTATGATCCACTAGCAAATTATCCATATTCCATAGTTGTCTATATAAATCTAGAAGAAATACTAAAAATAAGACAGAGACTAATCTTATATTAGGAAAGGTGAATCTGGAAATATCTGGGCTCATAAATTCAATTTAGAACAAAATTTTTCTGATATATGATTATTTTTCTTACTGAAATGTAAACTCTCTAACAGCAAAGATAATATAGAAATAAGTTTTAATCCATCAAAAATTTAAAAATCAATAATTTCTTCAGATATTAGAACCTCAATTCTCTTTTTTCACAATATTTATGTATTTCAGTTATGGAAAATATCTTTGTTTTTATGACATTATGACTTTATGCACTTGCAAATTTCAAGTTGGGTGACAAGAAAATGCATTCACAACGCTGTGCTGTTCGTTGTTCCTAAGCCTTAGCATTGTCAGTCCCTGCTAACTAATACTCTCATATGCCTCCAGGAATATCCTAATTGGAGGTATTTGAAATACATAGAAACATCCTATATTGCTCTTTGTCTCCTTTTGTGTCTTTTTTCACTAAGCATAGTATCTTCAAAGGTCAGCTATATTATATTAAACATCAAAATTAAAGTGATTTCTGGCAAGAGAGCGGGCAAGAGTCCCAAACCTTTCTCACCTGGAAATAAAATGAAAATGAAAACCAGGTAGTTTTCTGCACATGAAAATAGCCCTGCGTGACTTGAGGCATACAGCTAATAAGCTACAGCAGCAGGGGGAAGGCAAATGAGGGGGAATAACTGCACAGAATGGGTTACTAGAACAGTTTCATTTTCCCTAAGTTATCTCATCCCTCAGGGTAGCATAGCTCAACACCGAGACGGAACTCTTGGGCTTATGAGTGTTTCTCCTCAGGAAAAATAAAAGCACAGAAAGAAACCAGCCCCTCTTGCCTCTTGTAGAAATTTCTGAGGAATGAGCTTTCACATTAGATAGATCAATGCAGTTATCAGGCAATAGCTGGAAAAAAGAAAAATAAGGCCATCAGAATTACCCCCCAGAAGATACCATGATAGTTTGTATTTGTCTGTATTACAAACACCCTCAGAAGCAAAGACTAGTAGTAATAGCTGTTGCAGCTACTGCGCCCTCCCATCAAAAGAGACATGGATATAACCATAAGAGACCATCACCATCCCTTCTTTCCTGCAGACCCTAGATCTTGCATGTACAGATCCCAAAGTCACTGTCACTGCAAGCAATCTTGACTCTGACTAATTCTAATATATCCACATGTCACGCAAATATTGGCATCAACAGTAAGCATGCCCACACACTAGTCTTCAGATCTGTGGACACCCTTCTTGGGTCCATAAGATAGACTCTGTCTCTATTATCATTCTGTAAAGAAAACTTTGGCTTGACATGCTGATATCATGGCTTCAGTTCCTAGATCCACCTCTCAGATACTAGAATTGTGAGTGTCTTATGGAAACCCATGCTCCATATCCTAGCTTCACACTGCTGTGTGTACAATCACCCTGTATATTTCTGTACCACTGCTACGGCAAGCATGTTTATATGCTGAATCTGGGGCCAAGATAAATCTCTCAGTCATGGTGTCATATAGTTAAAAAGTTAAGAGAAAAATCCCAGCGAACTTTGCTATTTAAGAATCTCTAATTGCTTAGCATGACCGGCAAAGGCTTCCATATCTTCACTGTTACTGACCTTAGCTGGTAGAATTACACAGATATTAATCTGCTACATCTTCTCCAGAATGAGACATACCAGAAAACTTCTAAATAGTACCTTTGACATTACTTCTAGCTACAGGTCTTTCCTCATATAAGTGAGATAGAAAGTGGTGTGTATTTTATAAAGTTCCTTTTCATTATTTCTTGAAATAAACTTTAGTCACCTTCTCTTTCTTCCTTCTGGGAATCCCATTATTGTGTGTATTGTTTCATTAAGTGATGTCTCAGACATTGTTCACTTTCACTTTGTAAACACTGGAATGAAATGATGGATCAAAGATAGTAAAATGAGCCCAAGTGTGCTGATCAGAAAATCTTCACCGAGACATTGCAACTAAGTGCTTAAAGTTAAGGACAATGAGCAAATTTAAAAAGCAACAGCAACATGATGATGTAAAGTAACTGCTTTAATTACTTTATGTTGTTATAGGAGAACACTGAGGAACAGTAACTTGGGAAAGAAAGGGTTTACTTAGCTTGCACATACTGGTCAGAATCAATTATTGAGAAAAGTTAGAACAAGAACTCAAGTACAGGCAGAGGCAGAGATCTTGAAAGAAAGCATTTTGCTGTCTTGCTCTCCAAGGTTTGCTCAGTTTGCTTTCTTATCCCAGCCAGGAACACTTTCCCAGGCATGGTGTATCACACATGGTTCTGGAACTTTCCAAATCGATGATTAATCAAAAAACAAATGCCTCACAGGTGTACCCGTAGGATAATCTGATGAAAGAAACTCCCCAACTTCCCTCTTCCTTGATATGTCTAAGTATGTGTCAGTTGACAAAATCAACCAACACAATAGTCTAGAACAATAAAAGGTCAAATGCGAGAATATTCTACCAAGCACATTGTCCTTTAAAATGCAAAGTTAATCAGACACCAGGGCTATACACCTGCTACTAGAAATGCTTGAGAAGTCTCAAAATAAATCTAAGTACCCTAAATTGCAATGATGCTGGTGAATGTTACATATGCAGATATATACAGATTAACGAAATCCTGTAGTAGTGGTGCATAACTTACTTTAATCTTACTATAATGTTAAACATCTAGAAACTTCTTTCTATGTGAGTGAGAGACAGAGGGACAGAGGGAGAAAGAGAGGGCTGTCAGGAAGGAGGATGGAAGGAAGAAAGCAAAGAAGGAAGAATGGAAGTTTTTAAATTGTTTCCTTTTACAACTTAAAGAACAACAGAAACAAGATAGAAAGTCGAAGAAGAAGAAGAAGAAGAAGAAGAAGAAGAAGAAGAAGAAGAAGA
>CABHPP010132016.1:26878-49279 GCA_902168425.1 Peromyscus attwateri
AGAAGAAGAAGAAGAAGAAGAAGAAGAAGAAGAAGAAGAAGAAGAAGGAGAAGAAGAAGAGGAGGAGGAGGAGGAGGAGAGGAGGAGGAAGAGAAAATGGAATGGGAGGAGGAAAAGGAGGAAGAGGAGGAGGAAGAAGAAAAAGAGGAGGAGTAGGGGGAGGGGAAGGAGAGAGAGAGAGAGAGGAGAGAGAGAGAGAGAGAGAATGAAAGAAAGAAAGAAAGAAAGAAAGAAAGAAAGAAAGAAAGAAAGAAAGAAAGAAAGAGAATGTCCTTTTAACTAGCCTAGTTATTTTTCTCTGAAATTCATTTTACTACAGGACATAGGCTCCATTTTAACATTTTTTGTTCATGAGAAAAAAATGTAAAAGGACTCAGAAAAACTTGCAGATGATTGTACTAGGGTTAGAGAATACAAGTTGGGGATCTTGTCAGCTGCTGTGGGGAAGGAAGGAAAGGAGAGAAAAGAAATTGCACTTTCAGTTCTAAAAGTCAAGAAAGTATTGGGCCCAGCAGTTAAACTCTGCTTATGGTTGGAGTGACTTGTGGGCAGGCTTTCAGAAAACTTATGCATGCACACATCTGAGAGACTATGAATGAATTAATATCAAAGTGCTGAGGCTTAAGACTAATTAGTTTCCAGATAAAAGATGCAAATGGAGAGACAGAAGCCACTGATTTAGAACTCATAAAGTGCGAAACTTAGCAGTGAAAGACTGCAAGCAATTTCACTGCGGAGAGTCTTTGGGGATATTTAAGTACCTATTTCATAAAGTAGACAGTTATCTACATTATTTTCTTGTCATGGCTTAAGGAAATCATTTTTATTTTCATCACATGACTTTAGGATGGTCTCTTTCAGTTTTCCTATCCCTATATTGGCAAGAAAAACACATGCTATCTACATCCAAGGATTACTAACCTTCTATTGTGCTATTTGGGTCTTAGATTATCAACATATTGAACCTTAGGTTTTCCAAATGCAGTTCTGGACATGGAACTTACTATGTTCATCAGAAAGACGGCTAAAAGTCTCTGACCACATCATTTTGTGCAAGCGTTTACTAACATAGGTATTCATTATATATCCTTAAATATGCCTGAGAAGTGGTTGACTCAAAGTCTCTTTGGATTTCTCCTCTTCCTGCTTCTCATTTACTATCACTATGAACACGAATCCTTCTTAAATCTATCCTTTTATTTTTAGTACTGATAAGGATTCTAGTTTGGATAATAAAAAGCCCACAAAAACTTCCATGGTGGGGATTTTGTGCTGCAAGTCATGGAGATATTGGTAAGTATTGACTACTCTAAGAGGTGTGTCTTTGAAGGGCATGTGGAGCCCCTGTACACTCTGCTTCTCAACACTCTATCATGAGAAATTCTACCAAGTACTATCCACCATAATGGGCTGTCTCACCAAAGCCTCAGAGCAACAAAGCCAACTCATCACAGGCTCAAATCTCTAAATCTTTGTGCCAAAGTAAATATTTTCTCTCTGGAAGTTGATTGTTTCAGGCCTTTCTTACAGTGATGGAAGCTGAAAAAACACACTAGTACCTTTTGCACATCATGTAATGAGTAAAAATCATTACAGGTTCATAACACAATGAATATGCCAGTAGCTCTTAGCTATAATGAATGTTCAGACAACTTTTACTCCCATTCTCAAGATTCATGGCATGACATCAAGTTAATGTTACCTACTGTGGACAATGCCATCAACTAAGAGTTGGATTTCTGGTTGGCATAGCAACAAACAATGCCACTAGCATTATTCTGTGGCGTTTGTCATCTAAGGCATTGAAGAGATATCCTAAGGGGAAGTTATTTGCTAAAATCATTTAACACCCTTTCCAGTTTCCAAGTATGTTTTTACAAAGTAAATGTATCATGTAAGTTAGTTTTCTTGCTCAGTGTGAAAGAATACCATAAACATTTCTGTAATTGATGTTTCACAGAGCTTCTTGATATGTAGATATATTTAGATCCTCTACGTTTTCAACACTCTATATTTTAATGAATAAATTTTCATGTTCTGCGTAAGCTTATAGAAACTAAACAGGCATTTTGCCATGCTCATTGAGCAAAGCTATTTCCTTAAAAGTAAATAATATGGTTTGGATTTCTTACTTCATATGTTGATTGAAAGCAATGAACACTTCAACACAGAATGTTCCTAATTTGTCAAACTTACTGATCATGGTGTTCTTTAGGTATTAAAGTAACACTCAAATTTTATAAAGAATATAATATGTAAAATTATTTTCATCAAAAATTGAAAGAAATAATTATCAAACTCATTAATTCATATCAAGTATGGTAACTTGCACAAGAGCTGTATAAATTTCAGGCCACTTAAAATTTCAGTAATGATAGAGTAAATGACATAAGACTTCATTCCTTATTTAGGAACTATTGGCATTTGATAATTTCTGGTGAAGAGATCTTCATTCTCTTTTGAGGATGTGAACACTGACAGAATTCCCATACTATAGTGGATAGCCATGCCTCCATGCACATATGAACAACAATAACATTGGACTCAGTTTTAGATGCTACTTTTCTTTTCTTTTTTTAAAACAAAAACTTGATGTGCAACTGATACAGGTCTTGAACTCATACAATACAGGGTGAGTTGGAACCCATGATTCTCTAGCTTTAGACTCAAGATGGATGAAAATCCAGGTGCATGCCACCATATCCATGTTTTAATTCACTTTGTTTAAAATATTACAATCAAATTTTCATCTTTATTTTCCAATCCATTGTCAATATGTTACTTCATTACCAATGACCTTCATACTACCAATTCCAACAAAGTATATTACACTGAAAATTCCAGAAAAATTTTGCCATAGTTAAAAAGGGTTTTTTTTGTTTTGTTTTGTTTTTTGTTTTGTTTTGTTTTTTAATAACATCATATTTGGAGCAGGACTTGTTGGGAGGAACTGGAAGATACTAAGAAGCAAATTAGGGTGTGTATGTCAGATTCATATGTATAATTACAACTGAACTGGGTCTTCCCATACACAGAACAATAGTGCTTTTTAAACTATATTAAATAAACCTTGGAAATTAATAAAAAATCACACTCTAAAACAGTTGTGTTGAGAACAATAATGTTGAGGCAATCATTCCTTCTAGTGTCTTCACTTCAAATCTTAGGGCTATGAATTTAACTGACAAAGATGAACTGGACAGGGATAACTTATGAATATATGTAGATCATTTACAGAAGAAATAGGTTTTTAAATGATAAAAATTAGAGATTTAGTTACCTTATTTGGTAGGGGAAACAATGGGATGAGAAGTTTGTGTAAGGAGAAAAAAATGGATTCATTTAGTGAAAACAACTGTTTCCTGGAAAATAAGCAAAAGGAAAAAAAAGTTAATGTTCATCTATATCAATTAGAATAGGCTCTAAATCTCATTTTGGCCATCGATGTTCCTTAAAAGGGTTTTAGTAGGGTTGCTATTGTACTTTCTGGGTGGAGGTAACCTTCATTTCTCAGAAACTTTTGCCTTTACTCAGATAAGGGAATCATCAAAATCACTTCCTTCTGAGACTTCTGGGAAAGAAAATGAAACTAGAGGAAAGACAGGAGTGAAAATACTGCACTGTGAACTATTTTTCTGCAAGAGATATGCCAAATCTATAAGGCAGGGGAGATCTCCCCAGTGAGTCAGGCGGGAACACCATGAAACAGAGCCCAGGTGGATGCTCTCATCAACTGGAAAATATCACTGGTCTGCTGAATGAGGCTGGCCAGGGAAGAGCAAATGAAGCTTCAATAGAAGTGCTGCTTAACTACCTTGGACCTCTGGGACTAGAGCAAGACCCCAGAGAGTGTGTGGATGCACAAGTGTGACAGGGTCATGTGCTGTTGTTCCCTTTCGGGGAGGAGGCCAAGTAGGCGCTAGAGTCAACGACACAGATTCTAGGAGAATATCAAAACAACAAGCTAAGCTTATTCAGGAAGAGACAAGCCTTATATACCCTCCACCCCACCCTGGTGGAATATGCATCTGCTGGTGTGATATGGCTGCCTCTCATTGGTTCAGATCATCTCCAGATCATGTCTCAGCTGCTGTTGCTAAGCCCCTTAGGCAGACCCAGGTTGGCTCTCAGAAAGTATCAGTTTTACTGGTTTGGGCCAGCTGGCCCTCAAGTCTGTGAGAGATGAGTCATCCCATACACAAGAACTACATCAAAGGTACTAGAATCTCAGCCTACATACACCAGAACACCAGGGAACACCTAAGCTGCAGACACCTAGAGTTCTTTCCTACCCTTCCTGCACACAGCATCATGTATAGCCTGCTAGCCAGAGGTTTCAGACAGCTTTGCCTTCAACTCTGCACAGCTGTGCCTGCCAAAGGGTACTCAATAACTATTATTGTCATTTCTTATTTTTATTATTTATTTTCTATACCAACATATGCCACATGATGGTTTTGCATATATATACATATATACATATACATACATATATATATATATATACATACATATATATAAATATGTTCCCACACAGTACAAGTCGTTCTTCACTAAACTCTATCCACACATTTCATATTCTCCTTCCTATTATTCCTACTTCTTTTCTTCTCTCATTCTTACTGCTTTTCCTTTTGCTTTGTAGTTATCATACTCCATAGGCTTCACAACCACCCAAATCTGTGGAACCTCACAGAATCTTAACTTTCTCCTCCCAGGTATGTCACCCAACCTAAATTACATTTTCGTTTCAGAGTTGATCTGGTTATTATCTTTAACAACCTTATTTCATTCGCAATCATAAACTTATGAAAGGCATTTTCAGTATGCTCATACTACCCTTGGTTCTTTCTTTTATCTTTTTATTTACTTTTCTCTCATACATTACATTCTAACAGCAGCTCCTCTTCTTCTACTCCTTCCAGTTTCCCACCATCACACCTCCCCTCTTCCCAAGATCTACTGTTCCTCCACTTCCCTTCAGAAAAGAGCAGGCCTCCCAGGGATATCAGCCAAATATGGCATAACATGATGCAATAAGACTAGGCACAAATGCTCGTTGCTGGACAAGACAACCCAGTAGGTGGAAAAGGGTACCAAGAGCAGACAAAGAGTCAGAAATACTCCCACTCGAAGCGTTAGGACCCCCACCAAAACTTCAACCTAAACAACTGCAACACATATGCAGAGGACCTTGTACAAACCATGCTTCTTCCATCTCTGTGAGCCTCTCCATGAGCCCTGCTTATTTGATTCTGTGGGCTGTGTTCTTGTGGTGTCCTTCACCCCTCTGGCTCCTACATCCTTCTTCCTTCTTTTCTTCAGGGTTCTTTGAACTATGCCTAATGTTTGGCTTCAGTTCTCTGTATCTGCTCCCATCTTCTTCTAAAGAAAGCCTCTCTGATGACTGGGCTAGACACTGATCTGTGAGTATAGCAGAATATCATTAGGAATCATTTCACTGACTTTTTTTGGCCAACTGCTATTGACAGTTAATGGCTGTTGGAGAAAAAAAAACTGCCAAATTTTGTTGAGAGTGTAGCCCCTGTTAGTTTGTCCATGCTCCATTAGATGACCTAGCACCTATATGTATGCAGGTATCACTAAAAATCTCAGCTTGTAGCATGAATCTTAAAAGTTCTTATTAATAAAAACAAACCTGAAGCCAGGTATTGGAGTGAATGATGGAAGATCAGAGAAGCAGAATGAGCCACTGCTAACCTCTGCCTTTCTTAGCTGATCCTGTTTCCTCAGACTGGAAGCTTCTGAGTCCTCATCCAAATAGATCTCAGCTGAACTGCTGCTCAAAAGCCTAAAAGCTTAACCAGTCCTAAAAGCTTAACCAGTCCTCATGCCTTGAATACCTTTCTGCCTCCTGCCATTACTTCCTGGGATTAAAAGCATGAGCCACCATGCCTGGCTGTTTCCAGTGTGGCCTTGAACTCATAGAGATCCAGGCGGATCTCTGCCTTTGGAATGATAGGATTAAAGGCGTGTGCTACCACTGCTTAACCTCTATGTTTAATATTGTAGCTGTTTTGTTCTCTGACCCTAGATAAGTTTATTAGAGTGCACAATATTTTGGGGAACACAATACCACCACATCAGCTAGTTATTAAAGGGTGATGGTATTGAAGGGTGTATGATCCAAGTACAATATATACATACATATATATGTATAATATATATATACACACACATATATATACAAACATATATTTCATATATAGGCATATATATGAAAATTTCAAAGAATAAATAAACTTAAAAAATTCTGTCTGCATCTATTGAATCTAGTGTTTTCTCCTGAAAGTAAGGTACCAACTCAAGGTTTCCATTTGGGTTCCCCACCTTTATTTTAAGGTGTCTTTAGATATCCAACAGTTGAATGAGATGAGTTGGTTGTTTCAGATCAGATTCACATTAAGTGTGGCCCCAAGTATCTGTGATGAAAGCCCTGCAGAAGCAAGGCCCTAGTATTTATTTTTCTTATAGTGTTAGTCTATTATACTGTGGGTGAGACAAAGTAGCTCACATTATAGCAGCCAGTAAGCAGAAATTGTCTTAGATAGTGTAAGATGGCAAGAGGTCACAAGAAATGCTTGGCTTGTAGATCATATACAAGCTCCTACATTCAATTTCTTCCTGAAACAAGTTTACCTTCTTTTTGAACTGGAAAGTTTGGTGTATTGGAGGGCAAAGAGAAAATTTCTCTTCTCTTGGAGGTTCAGTTCTTTCTCCTGAGCAAAGAGGCCACTGGGCTGGAGAGATGGCTCAGCCGTTAAAGGCTAGGCTCACAACCAAAAATATAAGAGGCCTTGTTCCTAAGAGCCAGTAGGTTTGGTTGTAATGACATTGGTATCATAGTTAGCAACAGGACACGTTGTCTAGCATAAGAGCTCTAAAAATTAACTGAAGCCTCTTTTAGATTTGTATCATTTTTAGAGCACTTTGAATCAGATGAATATCCATTAAGAATGAAGAGATGATTGAGATTTAGTCTGAGGATGAGGACACAAGTTGCCCTGTACATTATATTCTATCATGACAGAATATGCATGTTAATACCAAATACTTTCCAATGAGGAGTCATAGATGAGAAAAGCTTGGAAAATGCTACCATGGTTTAAGGATATTTAGCATTCCAGGACATGTGCTACAAAACAGTCTGCCAGAGACATCCATAGATTGAATTGAATGAGATATAACAACATAACTTGATAACAGTTTTGAAAATATGTGGTGGACAGTGAATCTTAAATCCATCCTCTGTTTTCCTTTTAAAATTTGGTCAAAATACAACTGGTTCGGCCTCTTCCACATACCCTTAGTCAGTGGAATCTACTGGAATGCTCTATAGAAGGAGAGATGTGTCCATTATGGAGATGTTAAGATAATTGTATTTAAATTGTTCTTCCTTTCTAGTTCAGAGAATTCTGTAGACCACCTCCAGGATATTTAGAGTATCTGCAAGTTTATTGATACAATTTGGGGACATTTTTCATTGATATGAGCTAATTACTCCATCAAATTTGCAAAGATTTAATTCATAAAATGTTCATTATTAATTTAATTCTTTCTTTTCTGTAATTTATTTCCAAAGAATTGGGTAACAGATTCCATAGTAATATTAAGTGGCTTACTTATTGATCCAAACAGACTTCTAAAGATATTTTTAATTTTAGCAGGTAGAGTATTTCCAATTAAGCCAAACTAAAATTTTTCATGCTCTGGAGCCCCTGGAGATAGAATGGAGGAAGCATTATTAGAATGGAGGAAGCATTTCACACATGATTAGGATCATCTGTCTTATGAGTGAATTATTCCATTTTGAAACAGTTAAGCTTCAGTGGGATGAATTCTAGAATATCTTCCTTTAGGGCCTGAATGTTGATTTCTACATTTCCTGTCATCTGTGAGTATATCTGACCATCTCTGCAACTGAGAAGAGCTTTTTCTAGTTGGAAAAGAAGATTTAAGTTATAAGATAGAAATAAAGCGAATAAGGAAGGTAAGATAGAAAAGAAAAAGAAAAGGTCAAAGCAGACAAGGAAGCATAATGGAGTCAAAAGGAAGCTAGTAGAGTGTATTAAGATGATTATTTAAATGGTTTTATTGTTATTGTTATTATTATTATTATTATTATTATTATTATTATTATTATTTGTTTTTTTTACATCCTAACCACAGTTTTCCCCTTCCTCTCTTCCCAGTTCTGACCACTGACCTCCCCTATGCTCCACCCCCATCCACTCCTTTTCCATTTCCATGCAGAAAAGGGCAGATTTCCCATGGATATCAACCAAATATGTCATATCAAGTTACAGTAACACTAAGCACCTCACCTCATATTAAGGATAGAGAAAGAAACTCAGTATGAAGAACAGTGTCTCAACAATCAGCAAAGGAGTTAGAGACAGCCCCTGTTCCCACTGTTAGAAGACGACCAAACTACACAACTGTCACATATATACAGAGGGCCTAGTCCCATGCAGGCTCTCTGAATCAGAGTTCAATCTCTGAAAGCCCAAGTTAGTTGATTCTGTGGGGGTTTCTTGTGGTGACTGTGACCTGGGTGTGGTGGCATTAAGATGTTTCATGTAGCTGGACATGGGGGCACATACTTTTACTCCCAGCACTTGGGAGGCAGAGGAAGTCAAACTTCTAAATGCAGTGGCTTAGAAGACCAACATTCTCTCAGGAGTAGATTGGTGGTGCCAGGAGTAATTGTGTCTCATGTCAAAAGAATTCTAGGTTATCAAACATTTAAATTTCATCTTCACTAGGTCTGTGAAGTGTTTGAAGATTACCTATCTATCTGACATATGTTCTTGTAAATCTGGAAAACCTAACTAACATAACTATAGATATGACAAGCATGGGTAAATATTAATCTGCAAGTCTTATCTACCTAAATAACCTAAGAACTAAGGCTTCATGTTAACAAGGTAAACAGTCTGTAAACAGATGTACAGTATAAGGACAATGACCTCCAAATTGTGATAATACACAAAATATCTTAAACAGAGGTAGAAATGTACTGTGCAATATGATAACAATATCCCTAATATTTATCAATAAACAAAATATCCTAAACTGAAGTCCATAAGTACCATAAGAATGGCATGTTGTTCTGACTTTTGTACAGAATTGTAAGGACTTTGAACCACTTTACTTAAATCTCCTGATTTATATCCTGCCTTTCCTGATTTATTTGCATCAGTATAGAATGTAGGGACTGCAGAGATTGTTTTTTGCCATACAATGTGAGGAAGGACTCATTCACTTCTGTTTATGAATTCTATTCTCTTGCTTTCGGGATAACAGTTGTTAATCTCTCCCAAAAAATTACTTCAGGCTCTTAGCCAGTATTCATTATCTTTCCATAAATAGGAAATTTCCTCATTAATTAAATGTGCTACAATTTCTACTGGGTCCATTCCTGTTAACTGATGAAGTCTTAATTTTCCTTTTAGAATCAAATTAGAGATCTTTTATACATAAGTCTTTAACTTCTTACTTGGTTTATGTGGTAGAAATATCCATTTCAATATAATATCTTACCTCCTCATCAAAATCCCTGTGAGAGAGTGTCTGGAGGGTAATATGACCAGAATACATTTAAGTTCTGGATTCACATGATCAACATGTGCCTCTTGCATTTTCTTTTCTAGAGCCAATTCCTTCTCAGCTTCAGCTGATAATTCTCTTGGACTATTTAAGTCCTTGTCCCCTTTTAGAATATTGGTCAAATTTACTAGGCCATCTTTAGGTATTCCAGTGATAGTCTGTAAGTTGGAAATGCTTCCTAAAAATTTTTGAAAATCATTAAGGGTCCACAATCAATCTCTTCTGAATTGTACTTTTTGGGTCTAATTTTTTTTAGATCTATTATATATCTTAAGCAATCAAGAGAATTTCCTCTTTGTATTTTTTTTAGAAGCAATTTGTAATCCCAGTGAGGCAAAGCTTTCTTTCTTTACAGCATGTGTTAAGTATCTAATAAAAGTATCTTTCACGTAATTTTATATTAGTTTTTATTTCTTAATACAATGGTTTTGTTCAGTCTAAATTCTCAAGAGTCACATATTTCCATCATTTTATGTAACTAACAGCAAAATAATTTAGCATTTAGAAAAATGTAATTTGATATTTTTTGCTTTTAGTATGAAGTGATACCTAATTTGTAAATAAATTAGTCATTAAAAGTATGAAGTTCAGTAAGCAACAAGTAACACCTCTACTTTTTAAGGACAGGCACTCTACTGACTGTCACTAACACTTTATTCAGTGGGATGAATGGAAAGAAGGCAGTTGTATTTTTATATAATTTTATGTGGCAACTTCTCTCTTAAGTGCATCAGTGATCTCCAAGTTATATTTGTGTTTTAGAGATAAGTGAAATGCTACTATTCTGATCTAAACTGGTTTGTTATTTTGAAGAAAATGAAATAACCAACACTTGCATTTTAAGTCTGTGAGATGAGCCAAAAAACTCCATGAAATTGGATGAGCACTAACATTCTATAAAAAATGATTAGTCTCATTTTCTTAGATAAAATAAAATATGAAAATATTTGAAAGAGAAAATTTTCTTTCATATTGGATTAATTTTTTGAGAATATGTAGAAAGTCATGCATTATCTCCAGAAAATGAAACACTAAATTGTATTATTTTAAATGTAGTCAAGAGAATGCCAAAAATACATTTTCTCTAAAAATTATTCCCCATCATTTTTAACCTAATAGCTTTCATTTCTATGTGCAGTGGGAGCAGAGTACAGAGTATGCCTGGACCAACATGAACTATAGAGGAACAGAGATCATGGGATGATTGGGCAATGTTACTGGCATAATTCTAAGTCCAGGTAAATTTGAATCTTCTGAAGCAGTGTGTTCTCTGTGTAAGAAAACAAACATTACAACATTACATTAATTTCATTAATAATATCTTAGAAGGAATAGTCTTGAATTTCCATAATGCATATATATTCAATATTTTGAATAAAATTTTTCTAATCCCTATCTGCTAATATACATATATATGTATATATATATATATATCCTTTATATTTTAATTGTAACAACATATTAAGAATTTCTATAACTCTGTTTAGTAAATTGTTCCAAACACATATGAGAGAACAAGGGTCAGTTCCTGAAGACCTGACTTATTTTAGAATGCTAAGCTGACATGTGGGCTGCCTAAACCTCAGCTCAGACCTAGACCCATTAGCAACAGACATTCTCTATAAGTTTGGATGTTTTATTTGCTTGAAGGTTGAGATAGGAGTGTCTGAGGGAAAGTCTTTGTTGCTACTCCCTTCATTCAGAGAGTAACCAACATGATTTGCTTTTGGTAAGAACTACATCTCCTATCAGTCTTGAGCAAGCATTGCCTGTATCCTCCTGGATCTTGTCTTGTTTCTGCTATTTCTAAATCCAAGAAATTGACCCCATTAATAGTAGCAGATAATTATAATAAAAATGAAGAAATTATGGTTCATGACATTCTTATTTCTAGAAAATAGTTGATCTATTTCCACTTACAGAAAAATAGCCACACAAAAACCCAGAAGAAGCCATGCTGCAAATCAAAATTATGTGACATCATCCTTAAACTCACAATAAATTTGTGAATGAGTTAATCACATTTAAAATAATTATAGTATGATTTAAATATTGTTTTTTCTTAAAAGCCAAAGTATAATTTAGACAAATTTATAGCTTAATAAGCATTTAAAATTTTAATTAAACAGAATAAATACCTCTAGAATATTTTTGATGGTATAGCTGTGTTTAAATGATGTACTTAGAAGTAAGCAATATAATTAAACATTATCAAAAAGTATTTGCATAATGAGATCTCAAGACTTTAATTTAGCTGATCTACATTAGTTTAAAGGAGGTACCAGGTTTAGTTACCAACACTCACATTGAGCAGTTCATAACTGAGTCTAAATCTAGTTCCAGGAAATCTGAAACCTCTTCTGGACTACACAAATACCTGCATACAAATGATGTACACACCTACAAAAAGCACACATACACATGCACATAAAGAATAAATTAAGACGTTAATAAAGACCCAGGTGAAAGTTTTATCATGACCCTAGAGGTCAGCCATTTGTATGATGAACAAAGAGAATGACATGGTATATTCTATGAATTTCACAAATTCTAGTTACTTTTCAAACTAACCAGAACATACTACCAAACATACAAATGCCTAGATATATTAATATTCAAAATTGGATCATGAATGTAGTGGTGACAAAACCATGGGATGTAAGAATAGCTTGTCTTGGTGTTTGTGAAGACCCTTGCCTCCTGTCCTCTGTTGGAGGCTCTTATCAGGATTAGAGAAGGAGGTAGAACAAGAAGACTGTTGGTGTGAACTGTGTGGAAGCTTTCTTCTCGGACCCTGGCTTTAGATGTGTCATTGTCTAACTCTCATGATTAGTTATTAAAATGACATAAAAACTAGAGGTTCTATCAGTCAGATGCATTTATTCCCTTTGAATTACACAAAACATGTCATCTTTATAGCTGTTGGGGGAAATCAATTCTAATATCAGAAGCACCCTGTGTTGTAGTTTCTCCTTCCTCTTTGTACTGTTCTTCCTGAATAGGCCCATTAATTTTACAAGCTTCAGCTCATCCATCAGCCTGTTAAGGAAGCCTTTCCTCATTACTGTCATGGTGTAATCACTCCTTGTTGCCAGCTTTACACAAAATTCTATTAATGTGCTGCATATTTATTTCTGTGTTTACTTAAGCATCACTTATAATAGATTTTTAGTTGAAAGCAATTCTCATTAATATCTGTATTACAGCACAATGTCCTGTTGACTGCATGTGCTCAATAACCAATTTTTATTTCAATTAACTAACAGCTATGCTGCAAATTGTTTTTTACTCCCTTCCATTGAGATATATTCTTACTTCTGCATAATTTTTTCTTATATCTCGAAACACTCATTTTTATGTAAACAAAGAAAATGTGATATTATTTTTTCTACAACTGATCTAATATTTACCATAAATAATCATTCAGCTGAAAAACTAATCATGAAAATTGTAGTTGTCCGTTTTCATTAACTTAGTCTACCTCAGTAATTTTAACAGTCTTTTTTAAGTTACAGACTCATCATGTTTCAACCATATGTTAAGGCTGAAACTTTTTTGGTACATTCTTATCTGTAAAATAATGTTCCGATGCATGGTCAAATTGGACTTTAAAGGCCACGTAGTTTATGTGACCAAGTACTTTGTGCAGAGAGATGGCTATTTGATCTTCTTTGACTAGTGTCCAGTTTTGGTCTCATCAGATTTTGTGCGGAGAAATTTCTACTATCTAATCATGAATCTCCATCCATTTACTCCACACTCATTTCACTTCCATCCTTGTGATTTAATCCCCTGGCCAGTTTTATCAAAATTAGGGAAAAAACACAAAGTAAGATGGTTCTGGTGACAAAGATGCAGCCTTGTGGCAGAAAACTTGCCTTGAATGCAACTGCCCTCAGTGTGAACCCTTATATTGCAGTACACACCACACCCACACCCCACACACACATACACATGCACATAGATTAATATAGACCCACATGCATATACATTCACATGCACATTTGAACACACAGAGATATGCTTGAACACATATATGTACACTCGCATGCACATTCACATATATAAACACATGTCCACATACATACACATGAATACACATACATATACACTAACATGCATATTTACACACACACACACCATACTTTATAAAAACATATCATTGACATATCTTCAGGCAATACAGGAAACAAGACAATGAAAGATACCAAAAGAAGAATTCAGTGGGCCAGGACCCAGAGGCCATATAGCCCAAAGACCTAGGATAGAATCAAACAGTACTGGCAAAAATAAAGTCAATGAAGTGATTCCTAATGATATTCTGCTATACTTGGAGACTGATGCCTAGCCTGACTGTCATCAGAGAAGTTTCACCCAGCAACTGGTGGAAACAGAGGCAGAAATCCATAGCCAAACATTAGACTGAGATCAGGGAATCCTGCCAAAAAGGGATAAGAACAATTGTAGGAGCCATTAGGGTGAAAGGCACTGTAGGAAAACTCACAGAACCAACTAACAGGGCTCATAAGGTGATCACAGAGACTAAACCGACAACCAGGGAGCCTGCATGGAACTGACCTAGGCCCTCTGCATATATGCTGCAGTTGTGTAGTTTGGTCCTCTTGTAGGACTCATAACAGTAGAAACAAGGGCTAACTCTGTTGCCTGCTTTTAGGACCCTATTCCTCATACTGGGTTGTCTTCTTAGAAGAGGAGGTGCCTAGTCTCACTGCAATTTGATATGCCATGGCTGGATGATTTACATGGGATGCCTGCTCTTTTCTGAAGGGAAACAGAGAAGAAGGAGTGGATGGTTGGGGGAGGGAAGGGGGAAGGGACTGGGAGGGAAGGAGAGAGGGGAACTTTGGTCAGGATGTAAAAACAAACAAATAAATAAATACACAACAAAATAATTCAGTGAGACAGTCTATAAAAGAAGTGTTGAAATAAGTTTTCTAATAAATAAAAATTCCTCATAACATTTGTGAACAATGAAATCAGAGCATTCACAGTGATCTTTTATAATTAAAATATTATATCTTCAAACAGATGCCTTCACAATCGTTAAGTGCCAATATAGAACAGATACCATAATAAAATATCACTCAAACAATAAAATATTTTGTGTAGCTATGTTAAGAGCTAAATATAACACTGAAAAAACATAGATTCATACTTTTGATATATTCTCAAGTTTGGAATAATCTCTTAGTCCGCTAAGGCTCTTACCCCCATCCACTGAACTCCCCTAAATTTCTGTATTCTAAATTCTTACCATATCATATGTATGCCTGAAATTCAACAAATATATCTGGGGAAAATCCCTGAATTCAATTTACAGCACCAGGCTATGACTGCAATTGCTCTATAGTTTCCTAAGCATGTTAATAATATCGTTTGGTATGTTCCTGCAAACTACAGTAAATATTGCCCTAGATCTTACCCATCATGATATTCAGCCCAGGCTCTGATTTCCTACTCTAACTGGTTTTGTCTGTCTTCATACACTACCTTCCTTTGTGTTAGCACCTTTATTTGAGCCAGGGTGAGATGTTCAAATAGGGAAAAGAATAAAACACATTTGAGATGTCTTTTTGCCCCTATGTTGCAAGACCATTGTAATACAGCTTTCAGTTTTCTCTTCCTTTCTGAACAAAAATTCCTTTCTTAATATCCAACCTGGCTCACTAAGCTGTGATCATGAAGTGAAGGAGAAATTGTTAAGCCATCAGTGATTGTTAAACTTCAACTTTCTTTTTAAGCTATGCCACTGAAGAATTCTGTCTTGTTAAACAGAATGAAAAATAGCCTTGAATCCCAAACATCATCAGTGATTTCTTTGTTGGGTCATTCACATTTTATAAATTTTAATCTATTACCATATGTTTTGTGTCTGCATGACAAATTCCTAATTTATTATTTAGACAAGCAAGATAGTTTATACTCCTCTCACATTTAGATTTACATCCTAGCATTTGCATTATCAAATCATATTCTCCAATCAGCCTAAGAACTTGCACGTCCAGCCGGCAGTGGTGGTGCATATCTTTAATCCCAGCACTTGAGAGGCAGAGACGGGCTGATCTCTGTGAGTTGGAGGCCAATCTGGTCTACAAAGCAGGTTCCAAAATAACTAGGACTGTTACACAGAGAAACCCTGTCTCAAAAAGAAAGAAAGAAAGAAAGAAAGAAAGAAAGAAAGAAAGAAAGAAAAAAAGAAAGAAAGAAAGAAAGAAAGAAAGAAAGAAAGAAAGAAGAGAAAGAAAGAAGAGAAAGAAAGAAAGAACTTCTGTCTACTTTCTGAGTATTACATGCTGACTATTTTTTTTAGTTCATTTCCTCAGTTCTTTTGGTTAAATATGTCTTATTTATTCTCTAAGTTTTTAAATGACTCTCAGAAAGCTTATTCTTTTACTTTATAGCATCTTGTGCTTCAGATAATGAATATACACACCTTTTCAGCTTGTCTATGTCTGTGTAATCATAACCGATCCTAACATTTAGTGGTTTAAAACAATGAAACATCTATATGGTTCATGAATTCACAATTTGGATAGCAACCTGTGAGAGAAGCTCCTTCTGTTTCAAACGACATTGTTTAGGTTAACTAAGTTGATGTTTGGTGTCAACTTGCATGATAATGCTTTTATATGGATGGTGATTCGGTCTTTGCTGCTGCCCAGGCATCCTTCCTAGGCAATTGTTTGAGGGTCTGGATTTGCTTCCTTTTTTTACAAGAGTCTTGCTTGCACATCTTGTATAAAGGCAGCTGAGTACTAAGATTAAAGTTCCAGAAGATGATAATAGCAGCTGCTCATCCCTTAACATCCGGACAACATACTGATAAAATATGATCAACTATAGTTAATTAATTATGTGTTCAAACTCACAAAATTTTAATAGGAGGACCATAGTCTTCACCCTCTCTGGGAGGAGTACCAGATAATTTGTAGCTATCTCTAATTCACCATAAACATAAGTCAATTATCTACTGACATCTTTTTGTGCCTCTAAAGACAACACAATTTTGCAAAAATCAGCTTCAACTGTGAAGTTTCTACTGCCTTGTTTTCAAGCTCACCAATTCTTCTCTTAAATCCATTTTATCATATAATTTCTCATTTAGCTTGCTGTTCTCCACTCAAGATCCTAAATCATCTCTGATTGTCCCACTATCTGACACAAAACATTTTATAGCTTTTAAACTAATTTCCGCTTTTTCTCAATACCTACTTTCAGGCTCTGGATGTAAGTGCTCACACGCCTGTAGATGACCTGATGACATTGACATTCTGTTCCAGAGCCTTACTTGTTATTCTGCTTTTAGAGCTGCAGTACTCTATCACCCCTTTAAATAAAATATTTACTTATACTTCATAGAAAGCCCAAATCTTTCATATTTATAATAAATTGTGGTACTTTGTTGTTGTCTGTCTCTTCCGAATATTCTGTATTTGAACATAATCATGACCAAGGAGCTATCGGTCTGTAGGAAGGACTGCTGAGGGGACAGAGAATCAATATTTACAGTTTTTGGTAAGGTACTAGAATTTACATGTTATCTTATATATTCTTTTTTCCCCAGATACTAGGTACTCAAACAGTCTAGACAAGTGCTGTAACACTTAACTACATCTTCAGTCTTCTTTGAAGTTGGAAGTTTCTGTCCCGCCAGCAACTCTCAAATATCCGACAGCCACTTCCCCAATAATTGACTCAGAGGCTTAATATTACTTATAACTACTTGGCCAGTAGTTAAGGCGTATTACTAACTAGCTCTTATGCTTAAATTAACCCATAATTCCTATCTATGCTTAGCCTCATAGCTTGGTACCTATTCTCAGTGTGGCATTCTCATCTTGCTTTCTCTGCATCTGGCTGGTGACTCCTGATTCTGTCCTTCCTCTTCCCAGAACTCTCTCAGTCTGGTCACCTGGCTACTGGCCAATAAGTGTTTTATTAAACCAATTCGAGTGACAAATTCTTACAGTGTACAAGAGCATTATCCCACAGCACTTCTTTGTACTTTTTATTTGAGACAGTTCTCATTAAATTCCCCATAATGTCATTGAACTCTGTAGTTTAGACAGATCTTGAACTTGAGATTGACTTTCCATGGCGTCTTAAGTTTGCAGTATTACAGGCCTACACTACCAGACTCAGCTATCTCGTTTATTCTTAAGATGTTCTTCATATTATGTTCATTATATGTATGAAGCTGAAATAGTGTCATAAGTAAACAGCATAAGTAATTTTCAGATTTCTGCCTGTTACCATTGGGAAGTTTCTCTTTCTACCTAAAATAAACAAAAGAAGCAGAAGATATTTTGCAGCATATATTTTCCTCAATAAAAATTGGTTTCACACATAAGTGTATGGGATAATTTTGCTGTTTTATTTCTCTAAAACACCAGAATGGCAAGAAAAATGCTATCCTACATATGTGATTAACTTTGTCTTTTTATTTTATGAGTAATTACTTAGGCCTACCTGTGTATCTTGATTATAGTTTTTTTAAGAAACTGAAATGGAAATTTTTATCTCCAGGTATTGCATGAATAAAATGAAAATTGCATAATGAATTAATTGAGGAAAAATTTACATTGGCAAAATGATGGCTTTAGACAAGTACTGTTGACCTAATTAATATTGGGGGGGAAACTACTAGAGGAGTGCTGCCTAATAAATGAAAAGAAGAGAAAATTTAGATTAACTGTTATAACTCTTTCAAGCTTAAGGGAATCATAGTGTAATAGTTAATCTTGGATTTCAATTAGATTGCATCTGAAATAATGTAAGAGACAACTTCCTGGATGGGTCTATAAGCTTGATGCCTGGAAGGATTAACTGAAGAGAAAAATCTTTCCCCCAGAGTGGGTTGATGGAAAGTATGCAAACAAGAAAGAAAGGTCTATACAGGTAAGAGGCCTCAGAATTCAAATGCCTACCTTTGCTTCTTCCTGGTGAGTATATCTACCTACCCTGTTACTGTCACTCCTGCTGCCATTTGTCTTGACATCAGAGCCCAGTGTCTTTAGTCTTCCAAAGTGGACTGAAGATCAGCACCTCTCCAAGAATCCTGTAGGCCTTCATCACCAATTTGGTACTGCTGTGGCATAAGATATTCTATACTACCTGGTATTGGTTCTCAAACCCTTCAGCATTCCTAAGGCCTTGTTGGACTACCAGACTGTATTCTGTAAGTCAATCTAATAAATCCCTTTAAAAACTATTCCTCCCCAAGATGAACGGCAGTGGCGCACACCTTTAATCCCAGCCCTAGGGAGGTAGAGCCAGGCAGATCTCTGTGAGTTTGAGGCCAGCCTGGTCTACAGAGTGAGATCCAGGACAGGCGCAGAGAAATTCTGTCTCGAAAAACAAACAAAAAAATCTATTCCTCCCATCTTTTCTACTGTTCTTGAGATCTCTGCTATCATTAGCAGTATATTAAAAACAAAACTCTTTGGACTTATTTTGGTGCTAATGAGAGCTTTGTATTTATTATGGAAATGTGTATAGATTTAATATGTTTTACAAATGAACATAAATTAAAATAAATTATAATTTTAATAAAAGTTCACATATGACTACAAATGAATTTAAATTTACTTGTAAATGTACAACATAAATACATTAATATATAGTACAAATATTAAAATTACATAAATAATAAATGAAATATGAAAAAGCATTTTTGTTGAACCCCACATGAATAAAGTTACAACAAATTTGTCAACAATTCATTTTAAATTAGGAACTAGATTTTTATTATTGCTATGTGTTCATATATATGAAATGTTCTCTGACCCACCTGGCCCTGCAGTCTGGATGAATCTTTCCCAATCGTGGTCCTGTAGTAGGTGCTTATAAAATAATTACTCAGAGGCTTAATATTAATTACAAACTCTATGGCCTATGGCTCAGGTTTTTTGCTAACTAGCTCTTTCATCTTAAATTAACCCATTTCTATAAATCTATATGTTTTATGTGGCCGTGGCATTACCAGTCTGCTGGCATCTTTTTGCTTCTTGGACGGCCAGCTGGCATCTCTCCTGACTTCATTCTTCATCTCTGTCTTCCGTATGAATGTACCGCCTAACCTTATTCTGCCTCACCATTGGCCAAACAGCTTTATATATCAACCAATGACAGCAACACATGTAGATGTAACCAACCGCCTTATTAAATAAGAAACACAGAGCCAATGTAAAGATGAAAGCCCAAGAGGTCAGAGCTAAGAACCTTACCTGCTTTCCACCAGCTAGCCTCTCTCGCCCAGAGACCTCTCCGAAAAAAGGAGCTACTTCCTGTGCGTTTGACTTATAAAGAGTTCTGGTTCTTCCTTCTCATTGGTTGTAAACCCAACTACGTGACTGCCTTGTCATTGCCTGTCTGTACAGACCTCCCAAGTCTTCTATGGTTGGTATTGAGATTAAGGGTGTGTGTCTCCAATGCTGGCTGTATCCTTGAACACACAGAGATCTACCTAGTTCTGCTTACCAAGTGCTGGGATTAAAGGCATGCACCACCACCGCCCTGGCTTTCTCTATGGCTTGCTAGTAGCTCTGACCCCTAGGCAACTTTATTTATTAACATACAAATAAAATCACATTTCAGTACAAATAGAATACCACTATATTTCCCCTCTTCTAAGTTAATAAAAAGAGAAAAAAAGGAAAGTTGTAACTAATATAAGAAAAACTATATACAAAAGTACAATAACTATATACAATATATACAAGTGATGAAAACCTAACAATGTCTAGTCCATTTGTATTTGACAAATTCAGAGAAAATAATTCCATTGCTTATCCTATTTTGGTAAGTCCAAAATGTACCTAATTCCTTTCTATCCTAACTAATTTTCAACTATAACTAATTAATTAATCTTCAACTATAACTAACTAATCTTCAGCTATAACTAATTAAACTTTGACTATAACTAACTAATCTTCAACTCCCTCAGAGACCCAAGAAGGAAATAATATTACCTAACAAAAATAAAAACAGGAAGTGCCTGCAAGCAGCTTCCAAAAAAATTGTGAGTTGACAGAAACAGCCAGCCGCCTGGACAGTCACCTGAGGTTTCTTCGCAGTGTTGGGGCATCATCTTCAGCCTATAGGCTTAGCGTATCTGACAGACTCATTTGTGAAGTAGGATGTACACAAGTTCAACAGTTCAACCTCACCTTGGGTGAGAGCAGTCCATGTACCAGAAATACCTGAATTCCACTAGTGTCATGTCCTGATTCAGGATTTTAAATTCTGGAAATTGTTGATGGTTTTTTAATTCAGCTGTCCATTCTTCTTGACCATGTATGTGTGGCTTCATCTCAGCATCCCGTTCTTCTCCACATCCCTCTATTAAATGCCAGTCTGCTATTGAGAGGCGTGAGCTTAGTTACTCTTCAAGAATAACTGTTTCAGCTGCTGTTCCATTGCACATCAGAAGCCATCGGCCCACTGTCTGTTCAGCTGCCTTCGAAGGAAAGGGCACTGTACCTTTTCCGGATTGCAAAGGCCATTTCAGGGATGGTGCCATATTGTCCTGGCCTCAGAAGATGCCTTTTAATAAAGCCACAACCACACTTGTTTTGGCAAGAATCAGTAGTCCTTTGTTTTCATGTCTGTCCATTTTGTCCTGTTGTCAGCAGTAGATTCGAGGATACTTTGTTGTCCAGTGGCTAACATTTGCCACAGTGAAAGTTAACTCCATATGCATTTTCTTCAATGCCCATATTCTCTCTGAAGTAGTTTGGTACTGCCAGGAGCCGACATGTCTCATAGTCATAACAAAAAGAAAAATTTTCTAAGTTATTAAAACATTTTAAATGCCATTTTCTGTAGATCTCTGAAGGGTTTGAAGATGACCTGTCTATCTAAAATATATCTGCTCAATCTAGAAAACATACCTAATATGACTATAAGTTCCATTGTAATGTCTAACTACTAACTTTCATTTTTTTATATCCTAATAGCTGGTAATAATAACATTCAAGAATCAGCAATTTGTATTACATTGTTAAATGAATGGTATAAGTACAATTAGAAATATACATATAGCATTTCCTAACAATATCAATTTCAATATATATAATTTGTATATAATATAAAACAATCCAATCCAATGTAAAGTATTTAAAACTAGTAATTGTCTTTTTCTTTTTCTTTTTTCTTTTCTTTTCTCCGTTTTTTTTTTTTTATTATATAAACAAGAACCGTAAATCTAATCTCCTTTGCTTAGCCCTTTTCCTAACCCTTGATAACCAGTTGTAACCAACCCCTCTAAACAATGAAAATTATCCCAGACCCAAAACCCATTAAAAGACCAAAAAACCACCCGTCCCACACCACCTCTTTGGGAATGTGGGCGTCGTATTCTTGAAATTGCTTCCTGCTGGGTATGGGCAAAAGTATCTTTGTTCTGAAAAGAAAAATTTTAGGTTAATTGTCAAATTCTAGGAAAGGTAACTATATCCTTCATTATCCAGTCTGTGTATAATACCAAAGTTCAGGATTTATCTCAAGTCCTTATTCAAGTAGTCTTTGAGACTGGGTCATCTCAGTCAGCCCTCTCAAAATTGTTCTGAGCACTTTGTAGTTCAAAGCTGATCTGTAGATGATGTTTGTCAGCTTAGTGATGTTATTATTGTCCACGTGGAATTGTTGTTGTTGTTGTGGGGCCCCATCTTCTTCCTGGAGACTTCAGTTGATGTTAGGCCTGGCCGTGAATTCCTGCAGAAAACTGATAAGAGACTCGAACACAAAGAC
>CABHPP010132017.1:0-23882 GCA_902168425.1 Peromyscus attwateri
GGGACTTGAACTTGGGTCCTCATGCTTACTTGGTAGGCACTTTACCAACTGATCGATCTCCCCGGTCCCCTAGCTGGCATGGTTTGACGTATGCTATTGCCCTGGCCTATTTTCTTCTCCACACACGTTGACTATTTTTCTGTTTTTAAGGTTTTCTCCCCCGTTTCTGGCTTTGAATTTACCAGTGTGGTCTTCTTCATGTTTGCTCTGTGCAAGATCGGGTAAGATTTTTTTTTTAACTGTAGGTGATTTATGTCTTCATCAAATTTAGAAAATGTTAGTCATGCTGTCCCCTGCCTTTCCTCTCCCAGAAACTCCCACTGCCTGATATTTGGTCACTTGGAGCTGTCCAAAACACACGAATATTGTGTTCACTTTTGAAGCATGTCGACTTAATTTTACACAATTCCTAATCTGGCACCTTCAACCTCAGTCACCCCTTCCACCTTTCAGCATTTATCCCGCTCTTGCATCCACCCATGGTATTTGTACCAATTGCAGACCTTATGTTTTCTATTTTGAGAATTCCAGTTGGCATCTTTTAAAGAAATGCCTTGTGTGGGTCAGTTTTGATGGGTTAATATTCTTCATGATGGAACCCTGGCCTGGGTGCCAGTCTTTGGTGGCTTTTCTTTGTAGTGTGCAGGATGTTTTTCTGTCCCTGTAAGCATTCCTGGCTTTCTTCTGTACCACGGTAGTATTCTTCTGAAATTGTTTAATGTTCTCATGGTTTGCTCTTGCGCTTTAAGCGGAGAGAAATGCTGTTTAGCCAGAGTGAACTTTTCACCCTGAGCTCTGACACTGCCCTCTGGTGCAAGTGGCCTCTCTTCCAAGACTGGAGTGATCTTTGGTGGCTGTTCCCTTGAATCCAGAGGAAGGGTCATTTTTTTCCTGGTCTGGGGCGGCTTTTCCCATGCCTGGCCTGGTCAGCGAAGTGCTGTGTGTTCAAGAGGAAGTCTGTAGCTCTCTAGAGTTTTTATTGTACACACTATTGCTCCCTGGCACTCTGACCTGTGTACTTTAGGCTCCTGGCTTTTGGGTACCCTCAGCCCTATCTCCTTAAGCCAGAGGAAATTGGGGCTTATCCAGCAGGATATTTTGGCAAAATACCTCGAGAGTCTGATACGAGAAAGTCACCTGTTAGGTTTGCTCGACAGTTTTCCTACCTAGAACTGTAAGTATGGATCTTAGTGCTGTGACCTGATCCTCTCTGCTCAACACTCCTCACCTGGAGGCTGCTGAGGACTGTGTCCATTGCTGTGATGTGTAGCAAGCCCTGTGATCAGCCTCCCTCCATGTCTTCAAGGTCTGATTTCTCCTCTGTTGCTATCTAGGTTGTTCTGCCCGGAAATACTGACTATTGTTTCTTTTCTCTTCCAAGCAAGGTGCTCGTGCTTAAATGTGACCCTGTAGGTAAGTTCTAACCAGAGGTCACAGTGATTGCCCTCTGCTTCTTCCATGATGTGATTCTAGTCCCGTCACTCAGGCCTGCTTCAGCCTTTTGATGTCTTGAGTTGTTCAGTTACCTGCATGCTGTGGTTACTGAAACCTCCTCAGATCTTATTTCCCTGTATGATGGTAACATTATAGTATCCACAATGATTTTTTTTTTTGCTTCAATATTGGCCATTGAGGGACAAGTTTGAGCAAATTTGTGTCAAAAATTCTGTTAGGAGGGACTTTAGAGATGGCTCAGAGGTTAAGGGCACTTAATGCTCTTCCAAGGGATTTGAGTCCTAACACCCACATTGGGAGGCCCACAGCCACCTGTAACTCTAAGTTCCGAAGAATCTAGAGCCTCTTCTAGTCTCTGCAGGTACTCCCACCCATGTGCACACACACATACCCACATACATAAATAAAACAAGTCTTTAAAAATGATTAGAAAAGAGCAAAATTGCAAATTCAGGAGCCAGGTCTCACCAGGAGCGTGCATGTCCTTCTTCCTGTTTTGGATGGACCCATGTGTAAGAACTGTCTACAAGTGCATATTTCAAATACAGGTGAGCCTTTGATTATATGGAGATCATCACATTTTGTAGAAGTCCTTGACCTGACAGATTTTGGGCTTTTGGAATCAGGCTGTCTTTTCAATGGGTTCTGATTCATCAAGCTACCTCTTAGAGAGTGTTTATTTAACCAACAGCACTTGTGGTGGCAAAGCTTATGAGTAGCACATCAAGTGTTCTGGGACCTGGCTCTGTCTAAGACACGCTACGGGGACTTGATTAAGACAGCTGGCATGTAAGTGCCACACCCTAGTGCACAGAACCCTGTTATTACAGAGTAGAATAAAACAGTTACTGCAAAACACCACAATTTTGAAAGTAAAGGTTATTCAAGAGCATGAAATTATTTCAAGTTAATTTTGCACTCTGCCTTTGACACTGATTAGTGTAAAATGTAATGAAATGTAATTTTTGCTAAACAGCTTAACCAGAAGTATAGCATAGAAACCTGCAATTAGTGCTGATTGATACCAAGTCTTTCATGTGTCAGAGGAAACCTGAGTGCATCACAGTGGCTAACAAGGTGACCCTGGCAGGGACAGGCAGCCTGGTCTTTGGGAAGTGGGCCTGCCTCTGGTGTTCTATTTGTGATGATGTTTGGGGCCATAAGAACACTGCTAACCACCATCCTTCTTTCTGCAATAGGAGCTTCTGGAAGACAGCAGCAGTTCCTTTGTGTGAATGTGTGTGTGCATGTGAGAGTGTGTGTATGAGTGTACATGTGTATTTGTGTGCCTGTGAGATTGTGTGTTTCTCTGTGTGTATGAGTGTACATGTGTATTCTCATGCATTGTGAGACTGTGTGTCTGTGTGTGTACGAGTGCATGTGTATAGGGGTGCATGTGAGAGTGTGTGTCTCTCTGTGTGTGTAAGTATGAGTGTGCATGTGTATAGATGTGCATGTGACAGTGTGTGAAGGAGGGAGGGAAGTTTTTGGTTGTTGGGATGAGTCCAGACCCAGCGTCTGCTCAGCAATCATCCATCTCCCCTTCACGGTGAGCTTGTGGTGGCTCAGTCACATGCTTAGCCATCTCACCTTGAGGGTCTCAGGAACGAGGTGTACCGTTCCAAGGCTTAGAAGGGGACTGTGTGTGTATGTCCAGATGCAACAGGGCTGGTGGCTGATGGAAGAGCTTCTGATTTGGCTCCCTGGCACTTCAAGTTACCTTGGAAAAATTGTTCTCTCTCTGTGTCTGTCTCTGTCTCTGTCTCTGTCTCTCTCTCTCTGTGTGTGTGTCTGTGCCTGTGTGTAAAGTGAGAGTAATGTACACAGGAAAAGACTGAGGAGGAAGTAAACAATTACAGTGGCAGGCTTCCCCTGACTCAGCCTTTTGGTCCAGATCTCCGGCTGCTTGGATGAGGTCCACCCACACTGGGGAGGCTGTGCACGTCCCTCCCTTCACAGACTTAAATATCAGTCTGACCCAAAGCACCCTCACAAATGCGTTGAGGACAGTGTTCTTTGCCAAATTCCCGGGCAGGAATTGACACACAAGATTAGCCATTGTCTGAGCCGCTGTAACCGCCGAGAGTGGAGAAAATTGGTGTAGAAGGTAGTAACATCTACTTCCGGGTTGAGAATTTTAAGATTTATGAGGTGTGAACATCTCCCCTCCCCCCCACAGACATCCTTCTCCCTAGTGCCCAAGTAAACTGTTTCCGTACCTGTTAAGAGTGAAATAAAGCCAATAGGCTCAGGTCAGTTTCTAATGACATTTCTGCCATTTATAAAGGTGAAAATAGTTTAACCATGCGTTTTTCAAAACAGAGACGAGTAGTATAGGGGGTGGAGGAAACTTTGGAATCCTGGAGGGAGTGAAGTCTTGAGTGGGTGTGTGTTGTTGACATGGCCGTGGCCATGTCAAAGCCCCATAGTTTCAGACCCATGGGAAAATGGCAAAGCCTTCAACTCCCCCCACCCCCAGGTGATGGCAAAGTCTTCCTCTGGTCCATGTGCAGGTGCTGATAGTGTGTGCAGGAAAAGTCCACTGTAGCTTTCCCCCCAGATATTTAGGGCCAGAAGACTGCTCCCTATGGAGACAGCTCCCACCAAGGTTAGCTAAACCTGCCTCCGTGACCCAGTTGTTTATAGCAATGCTGCCTCTTGGTTCTGCTGTGTGCAACCAACCCACCTCTCTGTTCGACTCCAGACAACAAACACACTGAGCTTTGGAGGTACTGAGGCTTCTCCTTCAGAGAGAAACTATGTGCACGTGTATATGTGTGTTCGTCTTTTCCTCATTCCATTGTCACTCCCAGGTAGGCAAGGCCCTCAGGCTGTGCAAGGGTGCAGTCATGTTGGTCCAAAGCCTTGAACATCCAAATGAAGCCCTATAAAGAGAGACAGCATGTCGGACAGGCCCGAAACCCTACCTTCCATACCAGCATTAGCGTGCCCAAAGAGGAGGCAACAAGTCACGTCTTCTTGTCTTGCACCACTCATTCTGAAGGTCCCCAAAGCAGGCAAGTGACAGGCAGTGTCCAGGAGCTTCCCAGGACTAGACACTGGTATTTGCACTCGAGGCTCCTCATGGTTAATACTCTGTTGGCAGATCGAGGTCTACAGAGCTCCATTCTGGTAGACAGTGGGGGCAGTAGACACCTGCTCCAGGCACAAGGATGTGAAAAGATGGTCTGGCAGGGGGAGGGGCAGGAGAGGTTTTCAGACTCACTGGAGATGGCACTTGCTGGCATCACTGGACTCCAGTGCCCACCCACTCAAAGAAGTGAGGCTCTTATGAAGTCAGCTTGCTCTAAAGTGTGGAAATGAAAGTTTGGATAGGTGGCTCCCCATGTCCCTCCCCAATCCCCTGCCTAAAAGTCTGGCCCAGTTATGTGTGTGAAGCTACCTCCTTGCTGAGTTTTCTCCAGATCCATGGCTCCTCCCTCTGACCACATCACAGACTATTCCTCCTTCTGATCTGGGGCCATGGTCCAGAGCTTGCTGCCCTGGTTTTCTCAGATCATGGCTCTCTCTCCATCCATGGCTGCCTATTTCAGTAGCCATTCTGAAGCCAGCTTTGCTCTCTTTTTCTTGGATCTGAAGTTGTTACGTGGAGGTCAGATATCCCCATGCCTCCTGGGTGCTCACTCAGGAACCGGTAGGGGAGGAGAGAGGCAGCTGTACATGAGTATTCCAGGGCCCATGTGGAGCCTCCGAGAGTGTGTCTGCATCCCTTCTGCAGCTGGGCGTTCTGAGCAGGGCTACTGCTCCTAGGAGGTTCACACACTTCTGCAAGCTGCTGCTCTTCAGTGGCTGCCTAAGAGCTTCGAGTGGTCAGCACAACTGCAGCCACTTTTCTGTCACATTGCCCTTCTTTCTACCATCCTTTCATGGTGGGGATCTCAGCCGTCTGTCAGTCCTGCTCTGGGGCCTTTGCTCTCTCAGTTTCGTGCTAACACTAGCTGCCTATTCAGTCTGATGTCTCCTTGTTCAGAATCCAGCAGTCGTTTTTTTTGCCAGGATGGGATCCCGGGACCCACAAACTAGGATGAAAAAAATTACTACACATTCAGAGTGAGCCATCACTTTCTTCCTGACTGTGCCATGCAAGTGTCCCCCCCCCCACCCCAAGTCATCCACAAGTATGAACAGCAAGGACAGGACGGGCCTCAGGGTGTCTAGCTGTCAGCCTCCAGTCCTGGACAATCGACTAAAGCTGTAATTTGAGGTTGTTTAACCGGCAATGTGCATGTGTTAGTGCATGGCTTTATTTTTAATTAACTGTTTGGCACACGGTATGCGTTCTAATGTTTTCAATTACCGCATGTAATTATTTAGATATAAATTTTAGAAATGTCAAGCCAGTAGTTCCTTGGCAGAAGTTTCTTGAAAACTATCAACCAGCCATATTTCAAACTCTGTGACTGAAACCCAAGGCTTCTCAGAACATAGCCGGCATGCCCTTGGGCAGTCTGCAGGGCAGGTGAGGGTCGAGGACCAGCATCCGTGATCAATTTTATTGATGAGCTGTACTTTTAATCATGATTATTTAAAACTCTCCCAAGGTATATTGCAGGAGGGATGCATAGTTCACATTTTTGAAGACAGTTCAAAGCTTGCCTCAGTGTTCTCTAAGGACATGCTTGAAGGCTTATTATATTATTATTATCTTTACATTTATTTGTGTGTGTGGGGGTATGTGTGCATGTGCATGTTTACAAGTTGTGGGTGTTGGTTCTTTCCTTCCACCATGCGGGTTCTGGATTCCAGGACTCTAACTCAGCTGCCAGGCTGGACAACCAGCTCCTTTACCCAGTGAACCATCTTGCTGACTCTAGGGAAGAGTTTAAATGATTCTCCTTCCGTCATGAAGTTAGGTCATCCATTCAGTTTCAGGCCTTTACTTGGGTGTCCTGCTCATGCTTGGTGGGACACAGGGTTGGGGCTGCAGGAGACTCTGAGTGACTCTTCTACTCATTGCTATGACAAGATATTGACAAGCAGGTTAAAGAAGGGAGGCTTTGTTTTGGCTCAGAGTTTGAGAATGAAGTCCATCGTGGCGGGGTAGGTATGGTGGCGGGCCATGAGACAGCTGGTCACACTTGTCCGCAGCTGGGAGCTAGAGGGAGATGCTGCTGCTCAGCTTGCTTGCTTCTTTTCCTTGGGTCTTGGACCCCAGCCCCTAGGATGCTGCTGCCCACATTTGCAGCGAGTCTTCCTTCCCCAGCAAATTTGATCTAGAAAAATCTCTCACAGACACGAGGGAGATTCATCTCCTAGGTCATTCCAGGTCCTGTTATGTTGACAGTCAATACTAACCATCACACCGATGCTGTCTCTAGGCTTGCAGGTGTTTGCTGTCAGCTGGGAGGACTTCCTGTGTGGTAATGGTCAGGAGACAGGTAACCATTCTGAGGATGAATGATTTCTATAAGAAAGAGATTTGCCTGCCAAGACCTCTGCCATTTGAGAATTCCAGAGAGGATAGACCTTTAGTACACAAGACTCTCCCAAATATTGACTAACATCTTAGGTCAGGGGAGCTGGGCAGGCTTCCAGACTGGGGCTGAGTGAACTGTCCTCTACAGTCCTGTCCTGGAAAGTGCTGTGAGACTCCACAGTTCTGGCTCCTAGATCCACCTGCTGCATATGGTACTCACTGGTGGTCTTTCTTCACCCAAACAGGGAGGACGGCCTCTTTAAAAGTGCCTCTTACCAGCCATTGTCCCTGGAAAGGCTTCCACTGGAAAAGAGTGGCAGCCACATGGCCACTGTTGGTGGGCTGGCTTCAGGCCAGTGAAGACATTGTACCTAGAGACCAGAAGTGACCTGAAGCCTCAATGTGGTCCTTTGTTAAGATGCTAGGGGCCATTGCTCATATCTCTCTGGGTCTCCCAGTTGTGTCCAAGAAAGATGTCCTTCTCCAGGATCCAACTCATAAGTCTAAAGGCTGTCTCCTACCTATCAACAGTTTTTAAAGAAGGGCGTAGGGGGGCACTCTCCAAACCACACTCCATTCTCTAGAGTCTTTTAAGATTGTATGAAATGTCAGTTATGTTTGTCCGGAGATTCAGAACTTAATCTCACCAGTCATGCTGGATAGCTACTTCCTCCAACTGTTAGAATGTGAAAAGACATTTAGGGGTGACCTTTGCTGTGTTTACTTCAGCTTTTCTTAGTGGAATTTTCAGTATAGCAAGAAGGATATAGAAGAGGATTTATCTGCTCTGGGAAGCAATTTCTCCACTGGGGACAAGGCAGGGACTATGGAGCCCTAGTACCTGGCATGAGACCAAGTGCGTGGTTTGCATTCAAAACATCTTATGATGAATACATAGGTGGATGAATGGAAGGGTGGATGGATGGATAATGGATGACAGATGATTGATACATGGATATAAGGATGGATGGATAGGTGGGTAAATGGGTGGGTGAGCAGACAGATGGGTGATGGATGAATGGATGGATAGATGATAATTATGCATAAAAGCCCGAGTTCTTCACTTTTGAGTGGAGGTATAAGGATGGGGGCACAGTTGAGTGGTTCATGGGAGGAGCAGCAGATCATGGGCTGTGAATCCTGAAGGGAGAAGGTTACTTGAGAAATGGTGGTTGTTGCCTTTGTGGGGCTTTTGAAGATGTGAGTTTGGGTCATGAGCAAGACAATCACATTTGAGAAAGATGGGAGGAGAGACTACCTGAAACGGGAAATGGCATGTGATCTGGTTCCATGGGAATCTGCTCTGTGGAATAAATGGGATTGACGGTGCCAGGTCTTGAAGCTCAGAGTCCCTGTCCTTGGGGAGCAGCAGGCATCATGTAGGGTCATTGAGAGTAGATGTGGCCACAGATTGTTTCAGAAGATGTTTTTTGGAAGCTAAATCCAGAGTGACCTAGAGGGGGAGAGCTGGGGAGTTACAAGTAGTGAGAGTAACATAGTCCCCAGGGGGATGAGTGGAGCAAAGAATGGCCTTCAGGGTCCTCCCTCCAAAGTGCTCCAGCCTTAGATGAAACTTAATGCAGAACATCAAGGCCAACACATTTGTTAAAAGGTATGACTTTTTTTTCATTTGTGAGCATGTGTGTGTGCATGTGTGGTAGTCTCCGACAGGCACATGGATACAAATGTGTGTGGATATTAAACCTCAGATGTGTTCTTCAGGGGTCATCCATCTTGTGTTTTGAGACATGATCTCTTACTTTCCGGGAACAGGCCCAGTAGGCTAGACTGGCGGGCCGACCAGACCCAGGGATCCACCTCTCTCTGCCTTCCCAGTGCTCGGATTACAAGTGCATGCCATCGCACCTGGCTCTTTTCCCTGTGGGTTCTGAGCATCAAACTCAGGTCATTATGCTTACATGGTAAACATTTTATTAACTGGTATAAACATCAATCTGCTCCTGTAGAGAATGACTACTTCCAGCTTGGTAAAGACTCTGTTGTCAGTACAAGCTGCTCAAGCCTCCAGATATTTGTCCAGAAGCTGGTAGAGTCTCCTGAGTCATAATTATTGCTTTGCTCATCAAACTGTGATCTTTGCAGGGTAGGGATCCTGTTTTGGCTGTCCTTGTCCCCTGTCACATGCACAGTCTCTGTCACTTAAATCAATATTGGCTGATGAGTATAATTCACCAGATACCCTGCAAGGAGGAGCTGCTCCCAATTACGCTGGAGGAAAACACTTTGGAATGACACACATTGTCTTGTGCCTTCTGTGCCTCTCGATATTAAACAAAGTTTTGTGTTCTACTTTGTTAAAAATAGATGCTTATTCGAGATATCGATTCCCTGATTCCCTCATTTTATGTAATGAAGGCAATCACTCCCCATATCCTCCCCAACATGAATCATTACAGCCTTGAGGTGCTGATAACTATCATCAGGGTGAATGTGGCCCAATAATCTGTGGTGGGTACCAGCGCAGAATGAAACATTGCATCTTTGATACCATGGATGTGCATAAAGTTTTTTTCCAGTGGGACTTGAAGGTCAATCAGACCAAGGGACGGAAACATTAACTGGAAGGAAGGACTAGGAAGTGACAGTGTCCAACTGAGGCACCAAGGCTTCCTGTAGCCCCCACACAGCACACTCAGAAGCCTGGGGGTCCAAGTAGGGCAAGAGACTCACAGGGGGCCACCTGGCTATAGGCCTCAGCCTTTTTGAGAGGCCCTGAATGGTGATCCCCAAGATCATCCTGGCTCTGCCCACTAGAGTCCTCCCTGATCCTTGCACTGTTCCTGGCTATGTCTGAAGGGTAAGTGTGCCAAGGTGCTGCACTGTCTTGGCCCCAAGTCCTTGAGGCGTGGAGAGAAAAATCCAGATGAACTGGTGGGGCAGGTGTCCAGAGAGACTCACCGGCTGTAAACGCTGCCTTTGCAGAGCACTATGAGGCTGAAGGTTTTGAGTGGTAGGAAAGGATCAAGCTCCCTCAGTAGTGAAGACCCTGTTTAATCTTTGATTCTGAGTTCCTCCCTCTAGTGCAGTCTATGAAGTCAAGTCTAAGGAAACAGTGAAGGCCTTCCTTGCCACCCTTTCACAGTTTGCTTGCAGGGCAACCTGGTCACCCCACCAGAGGCCTCGGAGCCTCTGAAGTTTATTCTGTTCCAGACTGACTGCTCCTTGCCATTTTGCTGGTCAATTGCTCAGGGAATTGTGAACAAGTGCTGCAGAGGCCAGCATCTAAGACCGTCTAAGACAAGGTGGCTTTTCTCTTGTTTCTTTGGAGATCTGAATAATGTCAGGTCCATTCTAGCCTTTAACAAACGACACTTCTGGGGCTAAATGAAAACTCATTTATTCCAGATGTATCAGAAAGAAGCTTTGTGTAAGTCAAAATGGAAGCCACTGCATTCCTGGAATGCCGTGATTGGAAACCTTGGCTGTGCTGGGCTTATGAAGCCTAGGTATTGTTATCTGATTTTTACTTCTGATACTACCATAGATACTCAAAATGCAGCTTGAGTGTATCTTAGCATTTTACCCATTGAGCATGCTTACATCCCTTATCTAAAGATGGACATCGCCGTTTTCCTCCTCCTGGGCTTTGGGCTAACCTCCTGTAGAGCCAGCTGCTCTGTGAAGTCTCATATTTAGGTTGAGGATGGACATGGTACAAAGGAGGCCGAGATGGCACTTCCCAGAGCTCAGGGTCTGGGGTCAGATGCACACAGGAGCTCTGGACCTGTATTTTCCCCATGAACTGAACAGAGGAGGACCCCACACAGCATGCAGGTCCCTTTCAGAAATGAGAACTGTGGTCCATGGACTTCTATGCAGAATGTGTGGAAGAGAAGCCCCTGCTGGGCAGAGGAGGGATCCCAGGTCTGGAGGTTAGAAATGAAGGAAGAATGGAAGGCAATACCTCATGACTTCAAGGTTATGGCCAGGTGCTCCGTGCCTGATCTACCTGAAAGAATAGCATTGGCTCTTGTCCCCTCCCCTCTCTGGGTTCCCATATTGTCGTCTGTGGGTAAGAATGCCGCACTTCCATGAAGCAGGTGTTTTAGGCTTGACTGGATGGTTAAGTGAGGTCAGATGGTTTCTGTCAAGCACGAAGCACAGTCTTGGCACTTCGTAGTGATAACCAGGTGTCAGCGCCTGTTTCTAACACTCAAGGGCCACTGGTGTTTTCCCATATGCCCCAGGGGGCTAGCAACACAGTGACATGAGAGGTGTTATCCAGCTTACCATAACTGAGGTGAGGCTCCTCCAGGGCAGCCCCCAGGCCCAGGCATTCACCCAGCCAGGGTCATGGCCTTCCCAAACACAGGGGCTCTTGTGCTGCCAGGCCGTGCCAGTCTGTCTCTTCCAGTCTGCTTTTGTTGAAGTCGTGCCAGGTTTGGAAATGAGCAATGAGACCTGTGTGTTGGCTCCGTTCATGGCAGCTCAGCAGCAGAAGCTTGGCCGTGCAAGAGCAGCAGATGGTCACAGAAAAGGAAGCCATGGACTGGTGCTCTCAACAGGAGCCAGGCATGGGGGCATCAGGAAGGGAAACGAGGGAGGATTCAATGGTATTTCCCTAACTCGACCTAGCAACACCTCCCTAGTCCCACCGCAGCCACCTGACATCCTTTATCAACCTTGCGTCATGCATTTGTCTCCGAGGAGGCATCCTGTCTTCTGCCGCCACTCTGCTGCACTCCACGTGTAAGAGCGAATGCGAATTCTCTGCGTTTGTGTTGCCCGTCTGCTAGAGTGGTCCAAGGTGCTGGCCTTGTTCTAGTCTCTTCCGTGCTTGGCTCCCCTGCTTTCCTCTGTGCTGACAGCAGTAAGGACACTGGCTTGCAGCCTCAGCACTGACCATCTCTAACCCCCACCTTGGACAGAGGACACCAGCGTCCTGTCTCCACACGGAGCGTGAGGACACAGGTGAGGATGGAGGGCTGAGAAGCAGGGCTGAACTTCAGACTCCCACTACACCTCTGCTTTACACCCTGGCAGCTGGCAGTACCTCCTCAAACCCTGATCCTGATGCACATGTGACATGCCCCAAACCAAAGGCCCTAGATTTCCTTCTTAGTCCACCAGACTCCAGCCCTTCCTGATGCTTCTCTGCCTACCCATCAGCTGTTTTCTGACACTGCCTGTCCTATCCCATCATTCCTGCGGAGACACACCTTGACTTCCCTCCTTCCCTCCTTTTAATTCAACCCTCAGAGCTGATATTGGCAGTGTGACCTCATCACACACCTGCCTGTAGAACAGCTCTGCTGTTGTCTTCCGAGGTGTGACGTCACACCTCTGCTCTGTGCTGCAGCCCCAGCCATCCCTCCCCTCCCCCTCTGAGCATGCAGCCTTCAGGGTCTTGCATCTTAGGATTTCAAAGGAGACTGGAAACCTTAATAGCTTCCGGGTTTCCACACCAGAGAAGTCCCCTAGAGCTAAGTATCAGGAGCCCCCTCCCCCGACTCTCCTGGTGTGTATGGTCCTTCTGGGACACAGGCAGAATGAGGAGGTGACTGGACTGGCAATCACACTGTTGAAGATGGCATTTGCTGAATCAGCTTGTAGAGGACACATGCCAGCCCCTGTTGTCCCTATGGTGTCTCCCAAGGTTAGGAAGCTGATGAAGGCGACCTGCTCATCCTCCAGGGCAAATAAATGTCCTTTGGGCTGAGAATCTGGTGTCTGGGTGTGTTCTGTGCTGACTCTGAGGCCCCTTCCGCTCTTGTATTTTTTCATCTCCTTCACATTATGTAAGAGTCTGAAGGTAACCATCACACACTTGCAGGGACCCCCAGGTTTTCAAAGAGAAGTAGGGAATTTTTATTTTCCTGGAACTCACCTATTTATCCCAACCAACTCAACCATCCCATCATACTCCTTTGGAATCTAGCCTCACAAGGCTTCTTAATACCCCTTTGTGGCGGGGATGACTGCATTTTACTACCCCCCCCTCCCATTATGGATTTTCCAACAGGATGTCCTGGCCCCAGCTGGTAGGCATCACAGTCATCTTTGATCCAGCCCCGAGAACCCCTTATCCCATACAGTTGGCTGGAGGAGAGCAATGTCTCTCCTTACCCATGGTTCCTGTGGACCTATGGTTTCAGTTACCTGTGGACAGTTATGGGGTGAATATGTTAACAGGGGAGGGAAGGAGGGAGGGAGAAAGAGAGAGAGAGAGAGCTTTCATGTGAGTTTTAAGATTTATGTTTGAAGTGTGTGTGTGTGTGTGTGTGTGTGTGTGTGTGTTGCACATGGAGGCCATAGCACCAGATTCCCTGGAGTTAGAGTTACAAATGGTATGAGCCACTCAATATGGATGCTCAGAACTTAACTTGGGAGCAGTTTGTACTCTTAACCACTGAGCCACTCCTCTATTCCCAACTTGTGTTTTAGCACAGCATTCTGTTTTAACTGCCCTGCTCAGGTATATAGCTGGCTTGGTGTTACCATAAGAAACTATAGCAGAGCGATCCCAGTCCCGTGTGTGGGCTCAGTCCCCAGAGCATCTCCTGCATTTGTAGACAGGTTAGTGCTCACACAGCTGGAAGGGCACTCAGCTGTCTGGAAGCCTGAAAGTTTTGTGTAAATAGTTCTTTTTCTCGTTAATCCCTAGATGTTAGATGAGTAGAGATACAGAGCACAATACAAATAAAGCCAGAAGCATCTTTCCTAATTGGATTTGAAACGCTGGTTATTATCTCCATTTAGAAAGCCCATATGATCTACCTCAAATGGATGATGGGATCAGAGTTAGAGGCTAGAGTGTCCTCTGGATGGCTGAAACCACCAACACTCAGCCTGGATGACATGTTGAATGATGTCTTCTGGAATTCTTCCGCCCAGTGTTTGTATTCAAGAAGGGCTAGGGAGTGTGTTACCAGGTTGACATATGAGCACCCCTGGCAGGTCTGCATGAGAACCCATAGGGACCTCAGCTGTGGTTCTGGTTGGGAGTGAGTAGACTGGTCCACTTGTGAAGTACTAGTGAGTGCTACCTCCCATTTTTGGTGCTTCTGCCATCAGCTGTGATGCAGAGGGCCTGAGGGAGGGGTAATGCTACACACGTGGCCAGTGGAGGAGCTGGGGCTCAAATGATACCTAGAGAGCCTGAATGAAGGTCTATATATCACAGGGAGGCAGGTGTGAATGATCCAAAGCCTGAGAACACACAGGACACCGGTGTGTGTGTGTGTGTGTGTGTGTGTGTGTGTGTGTGTGTGTGTGTGTAGGGTGTTTGGCTATGCCCTCCCTGCTTACCACCCATCATTGCTGCAGACCCCCTCACAAAGCTGAATCTTTCACTTTCTAGCCTGCGGAGGCGAGCATGAATGCTGCTGTTGGGACCTCCAGCTCCAAGTGGAACCCTTCTACTGGCTTAGATTTTCTTACCTGGGTGTTAGGCCAGCACTGTCCTCACCATCATCACACATGGGTGAAAGTGCCTATTAGAAACTGGACCAGCCACTCACCACTCCTCAGGTTTACTGCCCCTCCCTTTGTCTCCTTGGTGAGCCTTGACAGACAGTGATGACTCTGCTTTGAGCAGCCTGGGCCCATCCCTTCACATGCTTGTGTGTGAACTTCTTCCCCTGAGAAGCTGGCAGGGTGGCTCCTGGGGTGGCCCTCCAGCCACAAAGGGATAGGCGGGGCTGGCAGCAGAGTGCTTCTTCTTTGGAGTATCCCACTTCCAACACTTATTTATGCCTCACGAGTTCAGTTTTGGACAAGGATGGATTTATCTTGCTCATGCCGCGTGTGGTGACAGTATTTAATGAAGAGACATTTCAAGGCATCTTCTGAACTTGTGGATCCCGAGACAAGAATAATAAGCGTCACAAAACCACTTTCTAAAACAAGTTCTGAACCACAATTTACTTAATGAAGAGAAACCAAAAAGCACTGCCTCGCTGCTCGGCTGGATATTCCCTTCAACGTGTCTCAGCTTGCACACTCTAGTGAGCTCACAGATCTGGAAGCTAAGCACTTACAAACTGCAGTAAACTGACTACTCTCTATGTAAAATAACCCAGCAGGCTTCTGTTGGAATTCCAGTACAGGACGCTCTGCCCTGCATCTGTGTGGCTCTCCTTACTGAGTTAGGAACTGGGACATCCCTTCACAATGTGTTTTCCTGGTTACCTGGGACTCAGGTTGACTTTTTCTAAGAGTTCATTCATGACAACATGCAGAGTGAGTCTTGAAATAGCATGGCTTCTGGAACAGTATGTGTGGGAGATGGTTGGCCCGTGTGTCTATCACTGTGTGGTATCCTAAAAGAAGATTGCTTCAGGCCATGTCAGCAAGGAGAGGCTGCTTTGAAAATGCAGGAAGCCCCTCAAGGTGAGATATAGAAAGAATTCAGTTTTCCATCTTTCATGTGGGCCTGGCTATCTAGGAGTCTGAGAGTCTTGGCATAGACTCAGCCATGCCTCCTGGATCCCAACTCACTTGCAAGACTCAGAGGAGGTATGCCTCTGAGCTTGGGGGGCTCAGGTTGTGATGTTTGGCCTCGTATCCAAAACCTTGCTAGAATATCACCTTCATTTTCTCATATCTCCATCTTAATTTCCCACTGATATCCCCCTGAGTAAACACTACCTGCAGCCTGGGTAATTAATGGTGAATTCAGGTTGCATTGGAGTAGACCTTGTAACGAGAGATGTTGGAAGGTCTCTGGACTGGATTTTCAGCATCGTCATTATTAATTAGGTGAGTTGAAGTGAGGCCATTTTGGAAATGAAAACACATTGCTCTGACTTTCAGGCCCAGTGGATCCCATTAAATGTTCTCTTTCTACTGCCTTGCAGATACGTGCAGATGAAAGCTTGGGACTCCAGGCTTAGATTTGCATATAGGATTATGACTTTGGAGGTTGCTTCTAGACTCCTGACAAGGAGCACCCGGGAGTGGTGCCTCTTTCTGTATTTTGGCTCAATTGAATCTGGCATTCTCACTGTGTGAAAAGGAAGAGAGGCAGGCCCACGGCGCTGACAGCACTGCATTATGAGGGAGGGTGTTGTTGGTGTATTGTACCTGGCAGCGTGTTTCATTTGAGCTTGGTCCCTCCTTGCAAAATGCCTCCCTCTCTTTCCCAGCGTCTCAAGTACTTTTTGTTTAAGGTCACTATACACTGGCTTCCGGCATGCATCAGTTTACCTGTCTGGCCTGCTGTGTGTTGATCATCTCCATGGAGAACAGGAATCCCATTTTAGCTTTAAATCCCCAGAAGCAGGCATTGGCACCTGGGGTGGACAAGGTAATGGGTCCCCAAAGATGTCTGTCATTTAGCCCCCCAAATAGTGAAGGTGTGATCTCTTCAGGACCAATGTCATCACAGGGCTCTTCCAAGAGAGAGACTGCTGTTGAAGGCAGGGCAGGAGAAAGGATGAATGACCTGGTAGGTATTTGGGGCTAGAGTGAGGTACTGTGAAGATGGAAGAGACCCAGGGGCCAGGGATACATCTGGAGAGATGCACTGTGAAGATGGAGGAGGAGACAGTGACTAGGCGTTCTCTAGAAGATTCGAAGACAAGGAAACAGACTCTCCCCTGGAGCCCATATGAGGAACCAGTCTTGTGGCCCCTTTGGTTTCAGAGTTCTGAGCTCAATAACTCAAAGGAAATAATGTTTTGCATCACTGAACTTGTGGTTGCTTGTCACAGCTACACTGGGACATTGGTCCATAACCTTGTGCTTTCCAAGTTCCAGGTGCTTATTGTGTGAAATGATAGACTGTAGACCTGGAAGCCCAGACATGTGTCTGTGTGCTTGTGTATGAAATCAATTTCCATGAGTGCTGATCATCTCCCAGAAGTGCCTCTGCCCCACTCCACTCAAACAAGTTCATTGCTTCATGAAGCTTAACAGTTACCTGCTTGGGACGGTTTTTAGTTAAAAACATTCTTTGACAATCCCAGCACCCAACAAAATACCCATTAAAAGGAAATTTAAGGAATCCTTTCATGAAGTTTTCATGATGTGTTTAAAGTAAAATGTGTGAGTGTGTCACTCTGTCATCTGTTTCAGAGATGCTAGGCAATTCTCCATGGAGCACATGGGTACCTTTGGCTTGAAAGGATTCTTTGACGTTTGTTTCATGTTTCTTTGTGTTTTGTGTCTCAGCGTGTCCTTTACTTATGCTCAGCATGTCGCTCTCCTTTTGACAAACCGATGCCAAGCACATCCTCAGGAAGGTGGCGGAGTGGGGCTACTTGGTGTGGGGGTGGTCCTGAGAATGCCTAGCTCTCTGTGATGCAGTCCCTCACTGCCTGTCTGGATCTGGTGGCCTCTTCTGTAAACAAGGGGACTTGTGAGATCACCCTTGGGACATTCTCCTCAGGTTTTCAGTGTTTCTCATGAAAGCTAATTCATGGGACACTTTCATGGAACATACATCGGTTCTGCTCAGCGGAGATTCCCAGAGGCACAGTCCTTGGAGGTGTACTGGCCTTCCAAAGCTCCTCTTGAGAAAACAACAAAAGCAACATATCAGTTTGTAAACATGTTAATAAGCTTCCCAAAGACCACTATTCATCATTCTGATTGAAACCTTTTAAATCGCATAATTGTGCTCTGTTTTTCTCAGTTACCATACTAAAGTAGCTTTGGGGGCAACAATGATTAACTACACACCTTACAGCACACGATGCTTTTGTCTTTAGGTGTCTGATTGTTTTGGCTTTACATTTATCTTAACTCTGTGTGGAATGGATCGGGTGGGAGGCTAGCATGGCAATCATTCCTTCCTAATTTTGTCTAAAATTAGCAATGATGAAGCTCATATTTTCTCTTTAAACATGTTGCTTTCTTCTTTTTGATGTATGCAAAAGCTCACTGCAGTCTTGGTCTTTATTGATCTGTGCTTCAAAATGAGACCTACAGCCATATAAATACCATATTTTTTAAAAGGCTTAATGTACGACTTCTTTAAAGATTTATGAGATTCTGCAACTAGATTTTATATAAGGAAGTACAGACCCTAAATTTGTTGCCTGTAATAAGATCAGAGGGACTGATTCATTGGCTTTTGGTACTTTATAGAAAGTCGATCAGTACCGTTCTCTGACCTCTGGGGAACTTTGGGGCCTGGGTCTTCCATCAACCTCAGATGTACATTACAGGGTAAGATTTCCTGTTGAAATGGCTCAGGAAATGCATAATTCAATAACCATAACTGGAAGTCCTCAGATGACTCTCCTTCTCTAATGTGAACCATACCTCATCCCCATCTGAATTCCCAGCTTGAGAATACGCCTTCCAGTTCCACAGGTCAAAGAATTGTTTTGAATCCCTTAATGGTAAGTCATAAAGGGAAAGATGTAGAAATAATTGCTTATGGCTTTGAGACAATGCCTATGAAACCATGCTGATCCAAATGAAATAAACAGGTTATGAGATATAAGAATTATCTGCTCTGGCGAGCATGAAGTGGACATAACTCAAGGGTATGATAGCATCCCCCATGTGGAGAATAAACCAGAGAGCCAGACAGTGAGAAGAAGGGGCAATAAAAGGGCTTTCTTTGTTCTTAGCCATAAAACTGACATTGTGTTTAGTGACATGACCTCAGAGCAGAGGATGTAGGTGGAAGATGTTGTGAGGGCTGGGTCATGGGTGAGTCTACTCAGCTGAGAACTGGACCTAGGGCCACACAAACCATATGTACCATAGTCCATGGAATCATAGTCACCTGAGTGTTTAGCATGAGCTATGCTTTCAGGCAGAATTTTAATAACAGTTCTAAAGTAATTTCTCTCTCTCTCTCTCTCTCTCTCTCTCTCTCTCTCTCTCTGTATTGTCTGTGCATGCATGCTTGAGGTCAACATTAGGTGTCTTTCTCAGTTACTCTTCATCTCCCTCACCCTTTTATTTGAGACAGGATGTCTCACTGAACCTGAGGCTCACCAATTCAGCTGGACTGAATGGCCAGCAAGCCCCAGGATCCTCCTGTCTCTGCCCCTCCCCACCCAGCACCGGGGTAATAAAAGCATGCTGCCATGCTGGGCTTTTTTGTATGGGAGATCTGAACTCAGGTCCTCATTCGTGCATAGCAAGCACTTTACCAACTGAGCCATCTCCCAGCCCTTAAAGTTTCTTCCATGTGGAGAGGAGCAGGGTGATTCCCTGAACTTGGATGCCATGCTCTCTTGCAGGAAGCAGGAGGAATCAAGTGGCACCTCAGATTTTTTAGGAGCCACTGTTAAAAATTTTTCATAAAGTCCCACTTGTGTTTCACACCTTTTATAGAAGTAAACAAGAATATAGCTATTTAAACAATGAATAAAGATTATTGATTATCTAGCACAGACCACACCAAGCCCTGGCCTTCCAACACAGTGGTTCTGGCTTCTCCATACATGTGCCTGCTCTGTCATCATGATAAGGGGTTGCACTTGTCCTCATTGTTGCCTTTAATCTATGTGACAAACACACATGTTACATGGGTCATGAGTACACGGCTTGACACATCCATGGGCTACCACTTACATGAATGTCGCCGACTATCCCAGAAGGAAGGCTCCATTGAGACTCTTCCCAAGAGAGGTGAAGAAGACATGACTTGGGTAGTCACGGTGGTTCCAACCATGAACATTCCTTCTGCCTGTTATGGAGCTCCATATCTGTGGACTCACACTTCTTGAACTCATGTGTGATGTACATAGGATCCACCCATGCTCTTTTATGGGAACACGCTTACACTTTTCTATTATGAGACTATTCCTATTTCGTGTGGCATTCCTTGTGTTTAGATGTGCTGGATGCCTGCAGTTCTTGGTTATTATGAGTGAATTTGCTGTGAACATTCTCAAACCTGTGTTTTGGAGAGACACATTCATTTTCTTGGGTATCATCTCTAGGAGAATTATGACATTGCTTGGTCATAAATTGCTTGGGTAATCCTTTACTCTCTGTGGGTGTGATGGTTAATGAATTAAGAAATGCCTAGGACCCATCCCTAGGGCATGAGCGGGCTTTTTGAAGCCCACTGTCTATGGCGGGACACCTTCCAGAGCCTTGGTGCAGAGGGAGGGGCTTGGATATGCCTCAACTGAGTGTGTCAGGCTCTGCTGACTCCTCATGGGAGGCCTTGCCTTGGAGGAGGTGGGAATATGGGGGATGGGATGGGGGAGAGGACTGGAGGGTGGGAGGAGGGAAGGGAGGGGAATCTGTGGTTGGTATATAAAATGAATAGAACATTTCATAATAATAAAAAATATATAAAACATGAAAATAATAGAAATGCCCAGGACATTAGTGTGGTACACCTTTAGGTGTGTCTTTGAGGGTGTTTCCTGAGATAATTAACTGAGTGAAGACTTGCCCTGAGTGCCACACTTTCCCGTGGTGTGGGGTCCTCCACTGACTGGAAAGGGAGGAGGGAGAAAGCCCGCTGAGCACCAGCCTTCCTTTTTGTTGTTGTTGTTTTTCCTGGTCTGACAAGAGGTAAGGAATCCCAGCCACACACTCCCTCCACCCTGCCTCTCTCCATGAGGTATTGCGCCCCATCAAAACATGAGCCAGAATAAATCAGAAGAAATCTTTCCAGCTTTACATTGCTTCTTTTGGGTATTTTGCCATAGCACTGAGAAAAGTAACTAATACGGTGGGGAGTGGTTCTCGGACTCTCCCCAGATGCTGTCCGAATTTCATTTCTGCTATGATAAAAATACCCTAACAAAAAGCAACTTCTAGGAGAAAGGGGTTTTGTTGTAGAATATTATTTTAAGATGTGTTACATTTGTTTATGCTGTGGAACATTTGTTTAATGATATAAAGATGTGTTGCACCCTTTTATGTTACATTTGTTTAACTCTGTATTACTTTGCCTGCCTAAAACACCTGATGGTCTAATAAAGAGCTGAACGGCCAATAGCAAGGCAGGAGAAAGGCTAGATGGGGCTGGCAGGCAGAGAGAATAAATAGAAGGAGAAATCTGGGGGAAAAGGAAGAACAAGAGGACTCAAGGAGGAGGACATCAGGGTCCAGCCACCCAGCTACACAGCCAGCTGTGCAGTAAGAGTAAAAGTAAGATATACAGAAGTAAGAAAGGTAAAAGTCCAGAGGCAAAAGGTAAATGGAATAATTTAAGTTAAGAAAAGCTGGTTAGAAACAACCCAAGCTAAGGCCAGGCACTTATAAGTAATAATAAGTCTCTGTGTGTGTGTTTACTTGGGAGGTGGGTGATGGACCCCCAAAGAGCCAAAGAACCCAAAGAGTAAAAACAAACAGCAGGGTTTATTTCATCTTATAATTTCAGATTGCAGCCATCATCATGCATAAGTCAAGGCAGAACTTCAAACAGCTAGCCACATCACATCCACAGTGAAGAGCAGAGAGCTATGGATGTGTGCGTGCTCACTTGCTTGCTTAGTGAGCAATAGTGTTCAGTTCTATTTCTTCATTCATACAGTTAGGGAATGATGCCGCCCACAGTGGTCCTGGGTTTTCCTATGTCAGTTACCACAATTAAGATAATCCTCCACAGACGTACCCATAGGCCAACCCATGTTTCCAAGGTTGTTTGAGTTTGGGGATGAGGAGCTTGTGGAAATGGAGGGCTGACTTTGTATTCATGGCTTTATAATAGATACTGGGGAATAGCTCTGTTGAGCATACTCGCTGCTCCATTTCTCCAATTTCTACCTTTTACACTCCAGCCATTTTTTTGGTGGACTTGTAATGACATTTACTTCTGGCTTTAATATGCATTTTTTTTCTGATGAACAACTACATTGGAAAACTTTTCTATGTTATTAGCTGCAGGAATAATTATTTTTTACAATTTGCCTGTTCAGTTTGGCCCATTTAAAAATCAGGTAGATTTATATTATTGATCTATAAGAACTTGTTATATATTCTGGATATGAGTTTAGTTTTGGGTGTATGTTTTACAAGTTTTTACTCACTCAGTGGTGATTTTCTTTAATGGATGAAAATTCTTGGTATGGACATATCCGACTAGGCAAGGTTTGTTTATTTATTTATTTATTTATTTATTTATTTATGTCTGGGTCTCCTGTTACTTGGGGACATTTTCCTTCCCTGGATGTGAACTGTGTTCCTGCTGCCTTGTTTAGTCTCTGGAGTTAGCATCTGTAGTAGATCTTACGGTTTTCGGGTCCAGCGTGGAGTGAGTGTGAAGGTGTGTGGTTTGCTGCTCTGTGTGGCTGCTCTGTTGCCTTAGCCACCTGCGCTGAAGGAGCCTAAGCGAGTGCAGGTACCTTTTGTTACACAGCATGTCTGCCTCTGCTTTCATTCTCCGTTGCCTGTCTACTCATGGTGACAGCTGCCTTGTCTTGGTTGCTTATATAGTAATTCCTGAAGCCTGATCCTTGGGGTCTCCTAACACTCCGCTTCAGACACCCTTTGCTTTTTCTAGCCAGAGCTGGGCTGCTGACAGGGAGCGTGCTGGGTCTGGAGCTCAATTTGGGGAGAACTGACATTTAAAAAAATAATGACTTTTCTAATCCATGAACAAGGCTTTCCTCCCCGCTGTGTCTCCTTCAGCTGATGTCAGTAATGTTCTGTAATTCTTCATGTAAAGGCCTTGTACTTTAAAAAATAAATTTATTCCTAGGTATTGGCTGTTTTCGCTATATTAAACAGTATTTTTCCTGGTTTTTGTTGCTCTCCTAGCAAACAAAATTTCTAAATTTTGTTCACTTCTTAGGTTGAAAATGTTAATGGAGACCTTTCTAAAACTCCCTTGTTAGTTCTTAGCATTTGTTTATGAATTATTATGGGCTGTCTAGGCAGTTCTGTCACCTGTGAATCATAGACTTTCCTCTGTCCCTCCCTCTTTTCCTTTCTTCCAGTCTCCCTCCCTGCATCCTGTTCTTCCTATCTTCCTTCTCCTTCCCTCCTCCCCTCCCTCCATCCCCCCTCCCTTTACTCCATTTCTTCCCCACTCACTCCCCCTTCCTCTCTCCTTCCATCTCATGATCCCTTCCCTCCTCCCTCCTCCCCCCCCCCTCCCTTCCTCCCTCCTTCCATCCCATGATCCCTTCCCTCCTCCATCCCCCTTCCTTTTACTTACTTGTTTATTTCCCTTTGTGGCTCAAGCACAATATTTCCTGCGCACTGTCTGACAGGGATGATAAAGGGTCCCCGGGCTCACAGGAGTAGTGTTCCGTTTTTACATCAAGCATGCTATTAGCTGTAGGCTTCTTTAAGACACACACATTCTTTACCATATTTTAGGACACCCTTTCTATTCCAGTTTTTGGGACATTTTAATCATGATGGATAGGTATTGAATGTTATTAATCTCTTGGGATAATCCTGTTTTTGTCTTTTCTTCTATTAAAGTGCTCGATAACATTTATAGGCATTTAAATGTTAGCCCCATGTTTCTGAAACCGGCCCCATCTGGCCATGATCTATTATGCTTTTACCATCCCTAGATTCAAATCACTAATGTTTCCTTAGCGTTTTTGTGCTCACAAATGGTGTTTAACTCTAGTTTTCTTTCTTGGTAGTATTTGCGCTGTGTTTTGGAGTCAGGGTCATGTGCTCATAAAATTTACTGGGGAGTGTCCCTTTCTCTTCTCCAAAAATATATTTTTAGATGGGCAATAATTTTTAAAGGTTTTTGGGGGAAAATGACCAGTGAATCAACCTGGGTCTGGAATTTTTGTTTCTTTCTCCCACCCCCCGCCCTTTTTTGTGTTGCTGAGGTGGAACCAGGGGCTTTGTGCCTGCCAACCATGAGCTCCACCACTGAGGAGCTCCTGGCCCTGGTAATTTCTTCACAAGAGACTTTCTATTTATTCAATTTTTATAAAGCAGCATGGGGCCATGGAAATGTATTTTTCTCACTCCACTTTCCAAAGCCGTGTTCCTCAGAAATTGTGTTCTTTTTACCCAAGTGGCACCTGACATTTCATGCTGTGACTTGTTCGTCTCACAGAGTCCCTGAGATGTTAGCCATGTCCCCTCTCCTTCCTGCGACTGGTTAGTGGTAATTTCACAGCTCTTT
>CABHPP010132017.1:24282-38683 GCA_902168425.1 Peromyscus attwateri
GAGTAATATTTCATTCTCTCTCTCCATCACCCACCTATCTCTCTATCTCTCTATCTCTCTATCTCTCTCTCTCTCTCTCTATCTATCTATATTATATCAATTTACTATCAATCTATCTATTGTTTGTCTATTATCTATTTGTCCACTTATCTGTCACCTATCTGTATCTGTCTGTCTGTCTATAATCTCTAGCTATCATGTATCTCTGCCACCCACATTCTCTGTTTCTTCTTTTTTTTTTTCTGATGCAACGCTTGGGTGATTTCCATTTCTTGGCTGTTGAGGACAGCACTTCAATGAACATGGAATCTCAGATATCTCAACAGAGTATGGTTTTGTTTCCTGTGAGTGACTGGTTTTATGGTAATTATGGCATAATGCCCGTGCCAATTAACATTTCCGTCAATGATGTGCAGACCCTAAGGCTGCGCCCCATGTGCAGACCCCCAAGGACACACAATCCCTAGTAGGACTCTCCTCCTTTGTGACATTTTGGTGTCACAGGCAGCCCCTTATGCTGACATGACTTCACATTTCTAGGATCTCACATTGAGGGATGAAGATGGCGGCTGCTGTGTGCCTTCCCTCCTCTTATACCCCAGGTTTCTTCAGTGTGACCATTTAGATGTCATCACAGATAGCTCAATAAAGGTGACAGGTGCAGTAGACTGCTCTTGGGTGTCCAGGGCAGAGGGGTTGCTCTTGGCCAGATGCACATGTCAGCAGGCAGGGTTTCCACTGTGCTTTTGGTAGCCAGAAACCTCTCGGATAAATGTCCGTCTCCAGGTGGCCTCTGTTTATACAGTCCTCCCCTCCTCCCTTCTCCTCCCTGCTCCTTTTACCTTTATCTACTAAGACTTGGTATAAATAGATACCAAGCTGAATCCATGCCTCTTACAATGAGCTGTTTTAACTCCTTCGTGGTGGTAGTTGCTGGTATAGATAACAAACTCATTGTGAGTTCCTGCTCTCTAATGCAGCGGGGCCATCAGAGCCGTCTCATTATGCCGTCGTGTTCTCTGGCCACTGCACTTACTCTGTGGTTCCCTGCAGTAGCTGTCCCACATCTCTTGACTTCTTTTCAGATTTGCTAGTTCCCACTTCTCAGCTGCAGCCCGGTTGTCACGCTGCTCCATGGGGAACAGAAGCTGCTACCGAGCATCCCCCCCCCCCAAACCAACCTGTACCTCACAAACCTCTTGTCTTCCTAGCTTGTCTGGACCCAGGAGGCCCCTCGTGCTGTCTGAGCCAGGCCCTAGCGATGGTTGGCTTCTGGTTGCACTGGCTCGAGTGTGGTCCTTTCTTCTGCAGCTTAGGTAGCTCCCGCTTCCCCAGGTCCTTGCTCAGCCACAGGTCAATGCTGTGGGAAATGCTCAGATTCCACTTCCAACTGATTTCATCCTTCTCTGTTACTCCCAAACATCATTTTTCTTTAAAAATTGTTTTATTTTATGCATATGGGGGTTTTGCCTGTGTGTATGTTTATGTACTACCTGGTTGCTTGATGATTGTGGAGGCTAGAAGTGGGCATCAGGTCCCCTTGAACTGGAGGTGATTCCCCAACTCAAGTTCCTTCTTCCCAGGTGACTCTAGTTTGTACTAAGTTGACAAAAACATAACCAGCACAATCTGCATCCTCCAGGCTACCTCTGGTGTCACCAGCAGCTTCAGGGGAGCAGTTCTGTCACAATTGAGACCTGCTTTGTGCTGACTGGGCCTTGACTTAAGCATATACTTTGGAAGATTGCACTTCTGGATCCTGAGGCCATCTGGATGCTGTGAGGCCAGCAGGGAGCATCTGGCAGAGAAGGCAGATGATGGATAGACGCTAGAGCCATCTGTCCTCCAGGTAGGTATTTCCAAGAGCTCTGGGGGGGACTTTTTTTCTGATCACATGAAATGCTCCTTGCTTGTCCCTGTACCCGAGCCACTCCACCTCCTGCCTCCTAAGGACATCTTCCTGGGACACCGTTCCATCCTTGCTTTGGGAGGAATCCAAAGTAGCATACTGGCTCATGAAAATGTTCCAGATGGAGTAAGGCTTGCCTAGTGTGGTAGTTTTCGTTTTAACTGCACACAACCTAGAATTGTCTAGGAGGAGAGTCTCGATGAGGGACTGTCTAGATAATGCTGGCCTGTGGGCATGCCCATGGAATATTTTCTTTACTGAGTTGACTGAGGGAGGTAGATCTGCCCACTGGGGGCAACGGCATTCCTTAGGCTTGGGTCCTGGAGTCTTAAACATAGAGAGGGGCTGAACACAGGTAAGTGTATGTCCTGATTAGTTTTTTTTTCTTTCTTTTTACTTTTTCAACTTGACACAAGCTTGAGTCATTTGAGAAGAAGAAACCTCAATGAAGAAAATACTCGCAGCCAGCCTGGCCTGTGGGCAAGCCTGTGGGACATTTTCTTGATTAAAGATTAATGTGGAAAGGCCTAGCTCACTGTTTGGTCATTACTAGCCCTGGGAAGGTATTCCTGAGTTGTATAAGAAAGCAGAGTGAGCAAGCCAAGAGGAGAAAGCAGTGTTCCTCCATGGTCTCTGTATCTGTCCTGTCTCCTGTTTCCTGAATTCAGTTCCTGCCCTGACACCCATCAGCAATGGAGTAAGACCTGAGTGTTGTAAGCTGAAATAAATCCTTTCCTCTCCTAGTTGATTTTGGTTGTGGTATTTTATCACAGCACTAGAGACCCTAAATAAGATAGCTTGGATGCATTTATTTCTCTCTGCTCTTGATTGTGGATGTTATGTGATCAGCTGTTTCAAAATCCCGCCATTGTGACTTCCCTGCAACAATGAACTATAACCTGGAATTGTGAGCTCAAATACAAATTTCTTCTTGCCAGGATATTGTATCACAGCAACAGAAATGAAACCAGGAAGCCAGCTGCCTTGGAAACTAGTGGAGCTTTGCATGTATAAAATCTGCATTCTAAGTTAGATGGGATGTGGTCAAGCATAGATGGTCCTTACTAGGAGGGACGCTCCAGGTTCTGTTCACGTGGCATCACTGGGGAAGAGGCCCCTGTCTATTGTCCTTGATGATCCTCCCAGAACCAAGACACTTGAAGTTTCTATTACTTTCTAGAGAGAAGCTAGTGGGAAGAGTCCCTGGGTTGGGGGAGTCTCAGACAAGCTTTGTTTTGTTTTTGGACCTCCCTTGTCCACATCTTCGATAGACCATGTCCTTCAAGGGTTGACCAGAGAGTTGAATCTCTTTAAAACTAGCCTGTGCTCTCACAGCCACAGTTAATGAAGAACCTTGCAGAGGAGGCTGCTCTGAAGAAGGCTCACTTAAGACCTCTGACGATGGCTCCATCCCATGTGGCCATCTCTAGCCTGGGTCTTAAAGTTGGCCGAGCCATCTTTAAAGATCCATGGTCCCATGGACACTATTACTGGTGCTTCTTGTTCTCTTCAGAATGAAGCTGAGGCCTCCTCCTGAGAAGCTTAGTGACAGGACACTGTGAGCTTTAGCACAATTCCTAATAATATTTATCTCAGCAAGGCTCCAAGCTGAGGTTTTATGCACTGGCAAGAGAACAAAACAATGCTGAGTTCTCAGATGCTGCTGGAAATGCCCAGAGGTTTGTTTGATTGTTGCCTGAAGATTTTGTGTGCTTACATGGTAAAGAAAAACAAAACAAAACAAAACAAAGCAAAGCAGTTTGTAATTAGTGACAAAATCAAATCGAACACAGCCAGCTCTCTGCTGGGACAGCAGTGCTGTTAGACTTCTCTGGTTGGACAGCTTTCTAGAGAGCTCCTGTGAACGCTTAGCAAAGTACACTCAAGGCCTTGTACTTGACACCTGAATCCAGACAGGGTGATCAGGAGCCTGTGACAGTTTTAATTGTCATTTGGACACAACTTAGGATCACAGAGGAAGAGAACCTCAGTGAGGAATTGTCTTGATTGTCTTCACTGGTGTGGGAAGACCCAGCCTGAAAGTGGGTGACACCATTCCTGGGTTTAGGGCTCTGGGCTGAGAAAGCTGAGCATTATGTATGCATTTGTTTCTCTCTCTGCTCTTGACTGTAGATGTGACACTACTGTGATGTCCTTGCAGTGGTGGACCATAGCCAGGAATTACGAGCTAACCTAAACCCCTTTCTCTCTTCCAAGTTCCTTTTTGTCAGGATATTTTCTCACAGCAACAGACCCCAACTAGGACAGAAGTCAACCACGTTAGATACCTGAGGCTTCCAGATGGGACTGAGGGACCACAGGAGCCATCCCCAGGGATTTTTTACAGTGTGGTTTACAGTGGTGGCTGCTGATACTGACCTCTGACCTAAGATACCACTTGAGAAGGAAGAGAACTTTCTGGAAAGATGATTAGTGATCTTGGCAAAGACTATGAAACTCCCAGAGTATTAGGAATGAGAACTGTTCTAATTAGCATTAACTGTCAACTTGGCACAGCCTAGAACCACCTGAAAAAGAGTCTCAGTTGAGTAATTGTCTTTATCAGATCAGACATGTATGTGAGGGATTATTTGGACCTTTATAGTTGATGTAGGTGGGTCTAGCCCACCGTGGGAGGCACCATTCCCTGAGCAGATGGTTCTGGGCTGTACTGGGAAGCTAGCTGAGTATGAGTCTAACTGAGCCAGAAAGCAAGCCAGCAAACATTATTCCTCCATGGTTCCTAACTACAGGTTTCTACTCTGACTTTCCTCAATGATGGGTTGTGACCTGGAAGTGTAAGCTGAAATAAGCCCATTGCTCTCCTAAGTTGCCTTGGGTTAGAGTGTTTTATCACAGCAACAGAATAAAACTAGAACAGGACCCAGTGAATGCCTCAGCTGGGAAGGGTTCCATCTCCACAGGCGGTTTCTCTCTGTCTGACAAAGCCTGGGGAGAGCAGAACCCTGCCAGCCTCAGTCTCCATGTTTTATGAAAGAGCCTCTGTTTTGTGGCTCTGTGATTTGTGCAACCTAATTGGCTGTTTTTCTTTTAATTGTGAATAAAAAACCTTGCAAATGATTTTCCCTCTGGAGACGCTCCCTCATAAGGGAGAATTTAAAACATCCCTTGAGATGTAAAACTGTTTTTTTTTTTTTTCTGTTTTAGACAAGAGTATTAGTTTTCCATTTTCTGTTGTAAAACCTTTTTGTATAAGCTCAACAGGACCACATATCTCTCCTAAGGATGCTTAAATGCTGTTTAATTAGACGAACTGTTAAGCATATATTTTTATTGTTCCTAAGGTAACATAGTGCCCGCTCCCCATACACACTAGCATGCAGTGGTCGAGATAAGATGTGAAGGGTATCTACTTCTTGACAAGTGTCCAGGAAGACACAATTTACACAAGCCATTTTCACTGTGCTGGGGCCCTGTGAACTAAGATGGGTCTGTGTGTTCTTGGATGGTCCAGCGGCCCAATTCCCCAAATGCCTGGAGGCAGGGAAGGGGACATCTTTGGGTCACTGCCTTATTTCTTTTTGCTTACCATAGAATCCTGCTTTGCAGTTTCTCACATTTTCTCTGCTTTCTGAGCTGAAAGGGCACTGCCCACCTCTCATTCCTTTTCTCAACCTAACCGCCCCCCCCCCCAAAAAAAAACCAAAAAACAAAATGACACAAACCTAAGACATTTGAAAGTGCAGAGAAATATCCTAAAATGAGTCTGAAAAGAAAGGGGGGGTTAAGAAAAAGAGGCCAGGCTGACATCGGAACGCTTTAAGACACTGTGATGTATTTATGCAATAGGAGGTGTGCAGTCCGAAGGAAGATGGAAACAATGCTATTTGCAACAATGTAGGTGAAGGTGGAGGATATTACACCAAGCAAAATAAGCTAGGGATGGAAAGACACACACTACTTCCATGAGGAGTCTAAGAGTCACTGTGTGGTCCTGGATAGCTGCAGGGCATTCTGTCCAGAGGAGGAGGAGATGGGAAATTATTAATAAGAAAATACAACAGTGAGTCCTATAAATGTTGTAGTGATTTATTGTATGGCATTAGACCCTAGTTAATACCATATTATATACTTACAAATTTACTGAGAAGGTAGATCTTATTTTAAGAGTTCTTACCACAAAAAACAATAAACGAAGAGGAGATGATAAATAATGAACAAGTGCGCAGGAACTCTTTGAAGGGATGGCATGTGTGTGGCCTTGACCTTGGTGTTGGCGTCACAGGTGCTGACTTGTCTCTTTTGTGTTGGATAAACATGGATGGCTTTCTGTATGTCAGCCACGTCTCAAAAAAGTGCTCACAAACAGAGAAGAGACTAGATGGGAAGTTCTTAGAAACCCACCCTCCAAAACCAGTATTGAGAACCTAGTGGTGCAGCTCAAGGGGCTGGATTAGCAGGGCCAGCGCTGAGAGACAGGCAGGAGGGGATGTCTTCTTGAAGCTGGGGCTGCCGAGCCATGTCAAGGGGCTCTTACTGATGCATGTCCTGCCATGCCTGAGGAAGAGGTGTTCCACCCCCAACCTACCCATCCTGACCCAGAGCAGCCTGGGGTGAGGCGAAGGGTGAGGTAAGGTTTGCCCTCCGAGTCTCATAGAGTAGTGTGCAGGCTCTGAGGGCAGCTTCTCTCTGGAAGTGAATTCTTTCTGTATTTGCTACTGGGATTATGTCCGTGGAGTGCTTCCTTCAGTTTCTTCACCCACTGGATCCACCCAATTCCACCCCCCCACACACAAAGCAAAGTGGTGGAGATTATTACTGAGGGATCCCCTCTCAACCGTGTCCTGTGGGTTCTTGTGGAACACCCCAGCTCAAGGTGTGGAGTCTGTCTCTGTGCCACCCTAGTGTCTGCCAAGTCCCAGCTCCTGTTTTGTTACTTGAAAGGTATAATGTTGTGTGGAGAAGTTGATGTTCTTGGCAAATGTGTTCTGACTGTGGAACCAGCTCAGCCAGATGAGTTTTCATTTCCATTGTGATCCAGAGAGACTCTCAGAGATGCAGCATCCTCCCTGCACGTTTCTCTCTAAACCTGAGCATGTTATTTTCACACCCACTCATGCTATGAGCCTGCACAGTGAGATGAATCTCTTCCCTCCACCAGCAGGAGGTGCAGGTGCAGATCTCGCAGGATGCTGGAAGGGACCTCCTCCTCCTCTTCCATGCCCCTGGGGGAGTGGCATCTCCAGCATGGTGTTCTCTCTGATGAATGCCCCCTTGACATTGTTTAAAAACAAGGTTACTGCCCATTAGGCAGCAGGGGCTGAAGGGGAGTGATTCCATTTTTAACAAACAGATCTAGTTAATGACAGACACTGGAGCAGAAGCTAATGGAAGTTGGAAGCATCTAGCTCCTAGCGTAGAGACGCCTTCTTTAGAACTATTGATTCTGGTTTGTTTCTTAGCCCTTCACCCTTTACAGTGGAAATGGCTCTTGGATTTTGGTAGGTTAGATATGCGTTTCCTTTCTCGGGCCATTTGAAGTCACTGTGACACATGTCAGAGGTGTCTCCGGATCTGCACCTGTGCTGTGACCTGTCAGAGGTGTCTCCGGATCTGTACCTGTGCTGTGACCTGCACTCTTTTGGAACTGACCCGACTGGGGCAAGGGGAATGGAGATACAAGTACTAAAAAAGATAGGATGGGGTGGGTGATATTCTCTAAGGAGATATGCCAGCATCCCAGAAACTCAGCAGATTTAGTATACAGTGCTGAAAGAGGAGGCATGCTTAGTATATACAGCTGAACTAACTGTATATAATACTAGGCAGGCTAGCTAATCTCAGGAGGAGGTCTCTGTAGGGCAGCGGTTCTCAACCTGTGGCTTCTGTGACCCTTTCACAGGGTTCACATAGCAGGTATCCTGCATATCCGATATTTACATTATGATTCATAACAGTAGCAAAATTATAGTTACGAAGTAGCCATGAAAATGATTTTATGGTTGGGGGTCACTGTATTGAAGGGTTGCAGCATCCGGAAGGTTGAGAACCACTGCTATAGGGGAACAGTCTCAGGCTGCAGTTGCTGGAGAGGAGGAAGCTGTGGTTGGCACATTCTGCGATACTGTTAACATCCACATTCCCACCAGGGGAAAGCCTTGCCATTACCCCAGCCTGACCTGGGGAAGGGCTTGCTGTTCCCATAGGTTTGAGTTATTGGCATGTTTGACATGGCCATGCTCATGTTAATACACAGCCACTTAGGACTCTTCCCACACTTGCCTTCTGTTGGTAAGTACACATAGGAGCCATGGACACAGGCTTCTGTGTGCCCTGCCAGCCCAGCCCTCCAGTACCACTTACTGCCACCCCCTCTTCAAACCACTTCACCTGTATCTTCACCGTCAAAATAAATAAACCTAAACAGACCAGCAGAGAAACAAAATCCCTCCATCACTCAGTTGAGTGCCCAGTGTGAAGATCAGTGCTGAGTCAACTCCTCCAAGCTCCTGCGGCTCCATCAGGAGCTAAATGGACCCTTTCTCCATTAAGTGGCTTTGGTCAGTGTTTTATTTCAGCAGCAGGAACAACTGAGACACCCAGCTTAAGTGAGTCAAAACAACAGCAGCAGAAACGTTCCCAAACTGAACTGCTGTTTAAATAAAAACAACTCACATCGCTCTCCATGCATCTCACTTCTGGAGACATGGCCAGGCATCTCCCTTGTCCCTGATCTTAGCTCTACCTCACTAACAGTGCCTGAGGGGTAGAGTCAGTATTTCAGTGTGTGATGCATTTGTGCATCACTTTTTCTTGGCCTAGTGGTCTTTGCATACACAACTACTGCCAGCCACTTTCTAGTTTCCTTACTAGGAACTGCTGCAATGAGGCTACTGTGTGTTGGATTTGAGAAAAAAAAATAGGTCCATTGTTGTTTTCAGACTTGGCTCTCCAAAATCCAGCAACCATCATTTGGAAGTGCAGGGTAGGTGTTGTGGCTGCTGCTCTGCCATTCAGCTTCTCCACCCTGATCTTGTCCCAAACCTGTATGTTCTTGGTCAGATTTTTAGTTTGAGGGCTGCAACGTGAGTTGGCAGCTGGATAGATGTGAGTTGGGGGCTGTTAAGAGTATTGGAAGAGCTGGTGTGGCTTAGTTGGCAGCTGGATAGGTGTGAGTTGGAGGCTGTTAAGAGTATTGGAAGAGCTGGTGTTGGCTTAGTGCCGAAGCAGGACTCATGTGATCCAGAGGTGGGAGGACTGGGGAGCTGTCAGAGGAACCCTGGCTTGGATTTGGTGCTGTTTGATTTGGGGATCATGGGGGTGAAGACGACACATTCAGGATTGGGTTGGCTGGGGAGGGCTGGGCAGCAGGTGCAGTGTGCTGAAGGTTAGACAGGAGGTTTAAGGCGCCAGCAGGACCTGCAGGCTCAGACAGGGGTCACTGTGCTGTAGAAGGACTTGTGTTTGGAGGACGTAAGTAAGAGAGGAGTGACAGCAGAAGCAGACTGTCTCCATTGCTTTTCTGTTTTTGCCTGCCTGCCTGCCTTCCTTCCTGAAAAGTTTTTGCACCACAATAAGCCTCTCCACCGATGCAGCAATCCAAATCAGACCAAATCAGATCGAATTAGAAAAAAGCCCTGGTTTATTGGGTAAAGCATTCCTGGGTTATTCTCTGGCTCCCCAGAGAGGAGACAGAGATGAGAGGCTGAAAAACTACATGCCTGTTTTCTGGGGTACAGTTTAAATACCCTGTGGGGGTAGTCTTGAGCATCTCTGGGGGAGGAACCATGTTTGGCAGGACTTTCTGAGGGGCAGGGTCTGGGCGGGGCTTCCACCAGAACCCTTCCTTCCTTCCTTCCTTCCTTCCTTCCTTCCTTCCTTCCTTCCTTCCTTCCTTCCATCCTTCCTTCCTTCTTTCCTTCTTTCCTGTTATATGACTTTTCCTAAGTCTCCGATTGACTAAAGAGAGGATCCCACCAAGTATAACTTGGTGAACTAGTGCATTTATTGGGATTACTTACATGGTGACTCAGAGAACTATATCACCAGAAACCCTACTCCCTCATGGGTGACAGCTCACCAAAGCTGCAACCCTGGGGCTCCCTGCTCAATTTGCAGACATCTCCACCAAAGAGTCTCCTCTCCCCAGGGTTTTTATTACCTATATAACCTCCAAGAGGGGCTTGTGAGCCTTGTAATTTCCTGTGACGTTCATGAGTTCTCATCATCCTGGTCTTTCTCCAAGAGGGAATGTTTGCTTTGGGAGGAAACAGCTATGCACTTCTTGCTTGCGTTTTCTCCTATTTTACTAGGAGTGAAGGTGAGATCATTGGTTTGAGATTTCCTTCTGTTTCAATCTAAGAACTCACTGTTAAAAACTTCCTGTGAACATTGCCTTAGCTGCATTCCACATATCAATAGGTTGTGTTTTTGTTTTTATTCGATTAAAAATTGTTTGTGATTACCCTTGTGGTTTCCCCTTTGACTCATGGGTTACTTAAAGTGTGTTATTTAATTTGGCATTTGGACATTTTTCGGATATATTTCTGTTACTGACTTATACTTTAATTCTATTTGGGTCAGAGAATACACTGTGCATGGTTTTAATTTTCTTATATGTGTGGACATTTACAGGCTGAACGTGACCTGTTTTCATGAGTATTTATTTTTAATCTTGAAAAAGTTGTACTCTATTGCCTATGGAAGGAATGTCTTTTAAAGGCCAATAAGATCAAGTTGGTTGGTGGTGGGGTTTAGAGAGTCCGTGCCTTCACTAATGTGGGATCTGCTTGTGTTTTTTGCTTGTTTGAAACAAGGTATATCACTCTGTAGCTTAGGCTGCAATGGAATGTCTATGTAGCCCAGGCTGGCCTCAAAATCCAGGTAGTCCTACTACCTCAAGTATTCCCAAGTATTGAGACCACAGGTGTGAGACACTGTATGTGACTATTCATGTCGTCCACTACTCAGAGGACTGCTGACATCACCACCATGTTCTTTGGGGTTTTTCTGATTTTGCCTTTCAGTCCCTTCTTTGCTTTGTGTATTGACACTCTGTGATAGATGTGTAAACATTCAGGACTGCTGTCTTCTGGGCAAGCTGACCCTCTGTCCACACTGCATCCCTCTCCCTTCCTGGTGGTGGTCTTTTTCCAAATTCTAGTTCTGCCTCCATTAGCCACTCCAGCTTCCTTCTTTGGACTGCTTTTTTTCACTGTTTCCCCACAGTTTGGCTTCTCAGCATATGTGCATAAGCACCTTTATTTTAAACTGGGGTTCTCACAGACTGCATGTGTTTTGGTAAGGTTTTTCATGCAGTTTGATTGCTGTTTAATTGCTTTGAGACCATTTTCTAGGCTGAAGAGATGGTTCAATGGTTAAGAGCATGTATTGCTCTTGCAGAGACCTATATTCAGTTCCTAACACTCACATTAGGTGGCTTACAATTGCCTGTAACTCCAGCTCTAGGAGATACCTGTGTTGTTGTTTTTTAGTCTTTTACTCTTTTGGCTCTATTACTCTTTGGGGGACCCACCACCCAGTTCCCAAACAAATTACATGAAGGCTTATTCTTTTTTATGAATGCTCAGCCTTAGCTTGGCTTGTTTGTAGCCAGCTTTTCTTAACTTAAATTTTGCCATCTACCTTTTGCCTCTGGACTTTTATCTTTCCCTAGTCTATATAGCCTTCTTTACTTCTTACTTGGTGGCTGGCTGTATAGCTGGGTGGCTGACCCATGGTGTCCTCCTCTCCCTCTCCTTTTTTCACTCCTCCATCTTCTCCTCCCAAATTTCTCCTCCTATTTATTCTCCCTGCTTGCCAGCCCTGCCTATCCCTTCTCCTGACTTGTTATTGGCTGTTCAGCTCTTTATTAGACCAATCAGGTGTTTCAGACAGGCAAAGCAACACAGCTTCACAGAGTTAAACAAATGCAACATAAAAGAATGCAACACATCTTTGCATCATTAAACAAATGTTCCACAGCATAAACAAATGTAACACATCTTAAAATAATATTCTACAACACACTTACACTCACATGCACACACTCACACACAGACACACACTCATATACATAATTAAAGATAAAACAATCTTTTGAAAAGACTATTTGTATGTAGTATAATTATTCATCATGCAGAATTTCAAATACTCTCTTGCTATCAGTTGGTTGCATTCAATTGCAGCACACTATTTCCTTGAAGACTCCTCCTCCACTTCTTCACAAAAACTCCTGCTGTCTTTCCTTCCAATTTCTCAGCATACTCTAGACTATGGACAACCCATATCTGCTGTCAACATGACTGTGTGGCCTTTGTCCCTCATTGGACTACAAGTCCTCCAGCCTGGAGGCTTTGCTGAAGTGTCCTCTAGGTCACCGGCAGAAAGGAGATCTATAGAAGTTTCCTTCCCAAGGAGATTGACCTTATCCTGAATTCCTCACTCAGTGCAGATGCCGAGTGAAAGGGGTGGTGAGGGTGGGGGTGGGGGTAGGGGTGGGGGGTGGGGAGGGAGGCAATCATGTGACTTGCACATGAGTTCCTGGTGCTGCTACTTTCTGCTCTCATTAGCCCCAAGGCATCCAGATTATTTTTCTCATTACTGTGACAAAAGACCTTACCAAAGCAGATTCAGGAAGAGATGGTTTATTTGACTGCACCCTAAATGTTTGAGAGTATCGGCTACCATTAATCACTGAGAAGCTCTAGCTTTGGGGGCAGGAGTGTGAGGTGGCTGGTCACATTACCCTGAAGTCAGGAAGCAGAGAGGTAAATGCTGGTACTCAGGTGGTTTTCTGTAATGTCTAGTCTTGTTCCAGGGGTGGGCCTGACTGCGGCAACAAGGGAATAAAGGAAAGATGGACAGACAGACACACAAACAGAAAGCTAGGCTCAGGTAGTCTGGGCTCTTAGATGGAGAAAGCATGGCACCCTGGAAGCACAGCATGTTTCTTATATAGATTTGAACAGAGAGGCGGGGCTATTGCATGCCGCTCAGTGAGTAGACTCAGTTATTACAGATAAACAAGGAGGCAGGGGCGATGCTATGCAGCTGGATCTAGGAGACAGGTTTGGTTAATCTTTGTAAGAGGCATCTCTATAGGGGAATAGTCTTCCGGCTGTAAATATCCAGGGACAGAAAGATAGAAAGATATGGTGAACATCTGCACACACTATCCATATCCATACTCTGACTCCCAAGGAAGACTGTGCCATTCCCTCCCCCAACCTCCGCCAGCCTCAGCCAGGGAAGGCTTTGCCATTTCTCCATGGGTCAGAGGATCTAGGGTCCTTGGCATGGACATGCCTGTGTTAACAGCATGCATTCACTCAGGATTTCACTCACTCAGGCCTTCCTGCATTCCCTACAGCGTTCTCCTTTTTATTTAGTTCAGGACACAGCCCATGAGATGCTGCTGCTCACATTTAGGGTAGTCTTCCCTTCTCAGCTGAACCGGTCTGGAAATGCCCTCATAGACATGCCGGAGGTATGTGTTCCAGGCGATTCTAAATCCAGTCACGTAGATAATGAAAATTAGCCATCATTGTGCTCTAGAATGTTCATATGAAATGTCTGTGCACGTTCAAGCCTACTTGACCCTTCATGGATATTGATGGTCTACAGAAGGGCTCTTCCAGAGTCAACTTCTACCTCACTACCCACTTCCTCCCTGACCTCAGTGAGGACATCTGTACCAGCTGTGGCCCAAGCAAGTTCTGGACATGATCTTGACCTTCATGCATCTCACATAGGTGTTCTTTTTGACTTCCTGTCTTGTGTAACATCTTCCTGTAAGACCCATCCTTGGCATCTCCAGAGCCTCACTAATGCCTCTCTCCACCACTCAGTGCCGAGCGCTGTTCTTTCAGCTGATTTCGTTCTTGTTGTTTTCTCCCCTATCCTTGACCTTGATCCCCTAAGACTAGAGCAGAGGCCCATGCCTACAGTTTCTATCCAATGCAACTCCTTTCCTCATCTAGGCAGTTTCCTGCTTCAGAATCCTGTGCCCTCCCGTGGACCTGTGGCATCTTCTTGTCCTCTAACTCACTTTGGATGATGTGTTAGTTTTACATTGCTGTGATGAAACACAAGCAGGAAGTGGGGTGAGGCTATCAACCCACAAAGCCCATTCCCCAGGGATATAGTTTTTCCTGCCCCACTTCCTGAGGATTCGACAGTCTTCCTGGACAGTGCCACTAACTAGTGTTCAAATACGTGAGCCGTGGGGACCATTCTCACAACAGACGAGAAGCTGTCAGGCTGCTCCCAATCCTGCTCTTTCTCTGCCCCCCTGGTGTTGCAGGACCATCATCTCAGCACTTACACCCCAGTTCCACGCTGCTCTGTGTCTTAGAACAGAAACACTGTGCAGCAAGGGTTCCCATCTCTTCGTCTTGGTCACCCCAGCACCCAGCCTAAGTAGCTGCCTGGCAGATGTTCACATGAACACTGTCTTGATTAGATAACTAGTCTTCACTGCAAGTGGCAGAAGGGCCAGTTTGCACTTTCATTTCTGCCCTGGTTACTGCC
>CABHPP010132017.1:39083-51077 GCA_902168425.1 Peromyscus attwateri
GGGGGTCCTGTGCAGATTTACACTTGACTCCCAACTTGAAAGGAAACTAAGAAATGGTGGGAGTGGTCATCCCAGGCCTCAGCAGGCCTATACCTCGTGGCGCTGTCTCTTAAGTTATTTCACCACAAATGCTCCCTTCCCTCTGCAAATGTGTCTCTGCTTTGCCTTGTTTACCCCTAATTTTCCAGTGTGCTTCGAATGCTGGGGAGTCCAGACTCTTCCATGTCCTGAAAGAAAATTGCCCTGTCAAGTCACATTAACGACAGCGGAGCATTCTGCCTGAGGGCCACTGAGCCCTGCTGCTGGGCTGACCCACGTGCAGGAAATCACCTCCCACTTCCCAAAGTGCTCTTGATTTCTTAATTTGGCCATTTGTCAGGTTTCTGTCATCTGCATCCCTGGGGGAACTGTCCCTTGGGACAAACAGAAGACTTGAAGGGAATAGACTGTTTACCTATTGCTGGGAAACATGACTAGCTCGTTACAAAATGTAAGATTGGAATTGAAAACGTGTGAGATTGGAATTGAAAACTGCTCTCTCTTTGAATGAAGTCCTGCTTTTGAGACATCGGCTTCTGGGATACAGTGGAGATGCCTGCTTATTGGGGAAGAGCTTTGAGGTGAAGCCTGTCCTGAGTTTGTTTGTTACAGAGACTGAGTATGGGAATGGAAACTTTGGTTTGTTTGAATATTTAAATTCACATGTCAATGGAAAATATTAATAATCCAATAATAGTTGTAAAATGTTTTTAGGTAAAAAGTGTAGCAAAAGAGACTTACCTGCATCGGGTTCTGCAGCGGGTGTTCAGCCCAGCTCCTGGAGGGAATGTGTGGTCATTCTCACAGGGAAAGCCCATAGACAGATAATGTGTTCATTGACACTCTTCCTCGGTTTGAATGTTGTATGTAATGTATATGCAAATATGTGTACCTTCGTGGCCCCGAAGGATCCTTAAGCCTGGGGCCTAAGACAGATGGTCTCAAGTTTGGCCTTCTCTGGACATTCAAGGAGTCTCAGGGACATCAAACTGTCTTCACTGGCCCTCCAAATCTGTTGTGATTTGCCCCTATACCAAGGACTTGTATGCTTTGATTGGTGCTATCCACAGGAAGTTCTGGTTTAAAAAGAGGAGGAAGGGCTTCTTTGGCAGTCTCACAGGTGGCTTCTCATTAGGCCGATACATCACAGTCTGAAACAGCAAAGGGAAACGTGGGCTGGCATTTCTCCTGGAAGAAGTTAATAGTCAGAATTCACAGAGGGGCAGTGGCTGCTGGGGCTCCTGGCAACTGCTTTGGGGCCTGGTGCCTGTCACAGCATCTCTAGGAGATGTGAACCGCGAGCCAGCTTTTCACATGCTGCTGAACCCAGTGAAACAGCCTCCCAGCTCTCTACCTCTCACAGAACTGAGGAAAACAGCAGCTGAGTGACTGCTGGGAAGAGCTGGTTCTCTGGGGAGAGCACCGAGGCCCCTCCAGCTGTTTCCAAGCATGAAACAGCCTCCCCAAGGAGATTGCGACCTAAATGAAGAGAATTAGGCTGCATTAAATGACTCATTAAATGTCTCCTTCATAAAAGCAGAAGTGTGAGCAGGGATGAGGAGCCAAGCGGGAAACAGCTTGAGAGGTGTTGGAGAAACAGAGCCTGAAGGCATCCATTCTTTTCTGCCAGGCCCTGGTCTCTGTGGAACACTGGCCTGGATAAGCCTGCTGCCTAGCCTGGCAATGTGTGGACCTTGGTATGTGTTTACTGAATGGGCTTAAATGAATGAGGTCATGGCCACCAGGTGACAGGTGAATGGCATGAATGCTTATCCAAGCCTGTAGCCTGTGAGACAACCTACACCTATCCAACAAGTCCCCTGCCCCAAGATGTCACCTGCTTATTTCCTTCATACAGTCCGTGTGGCAAGATTGGTGGCATCTCCCCACCATACCAAATAAAGGACCTATGATAGGTAAAATTTGAGAAAACCCAGATGATCTGGAGCCCTTCAAAGGACAGATCTGCTTCAGTGCCAGGTTGGAATAGCACCTGAGGCCTGGTTTTTCAGTCCCATGCCCACACGAGTCCTGCCTAAGCTTCTGGCATCTAGGGTGGCATTTTGATAGTTGCAGCTGGATTCACTGGAGACATCTGACTTTATTTCCAGCCGTGCAGTAGGGAAAGATGAGGGCAACTTGGGACATAGTCTGATTGCTAGAAAGGGAAAATTCTTTCTTGAATGGCAGACACAGAATGGATGGAGTAAAGTGTCAGCGGGTAGGGGTGTTGCTGGCTGTAATGTCAAAATGGCGTTTACAGTGTACAGAAGCCAGCTGAGTCTACAAAGGGTCCTGAGCTCAGCATGACCTTTGAAAGAAGTGTTAACAAGGAGTGTTTACAGAGGCAGCAAACAGGGTGATTAATAGGATGCTCTTGTTTTGAAGGTTGTGTAGTTAAGGAGGGTGTCCAGGTTCTTCATTCAATTTTGCTCCTGTCTCTAAAGTGTTCAGATATGCTTGTTTTTGTACAAGCAGGAGAGGAGGCCCGAAGGAAAGAGAAAAGATCCACAGGCTTGGACAAAGTGGCATATACTTGAGCCACCTTGAGGCTTCACATCATCAAGAGGGGACAGAAGTGAGTGCTGTGAGTGAGAAAGCTCTGTCTGCTAATGCTGATGAAAGCTTTGATGACTTTGGAGAGGATGGGATGTTGCAGGTCCAGAGCCTAAATACAATTATCTTGGGCTACCTTTAGCCCTCTAAATAGCCATTTCTTGCCCTGCTCTGTGTTATACTTAACATTCACACGCATGTGTGCACACATAGTGAATATACAACAGTAGATGAATAGACTCAATCATGGGTAACTGGTACACAGAGCGTGCATTTATCTCTGCCTTCCTGGGAAGCTTCACTGGAAGCCCTGACCCCTGGGAGTGAAACCATCACCGCTACCGGGTACTAGACTTCCTGAAGAGCCAACCAACACTAGCAAGGAAGAGCTGATGCACATGCAGGTGAGTCTCAGCATCGCTGGTCCCGGAGCCAGGTTGCTCAAGACAGACAGAGTCAGGACTTTGGGTACTTATGTGGGTAAAAGGGGACCGAGGCTAGAGATGTGTGATGCACAGGATGGTTCTGGTCAGCAAGTTTTTTCATTTGAGAAAAGATGTCTTTTAGGTTAGCTAGGCTGTCTTAAGAGAGGAACAGCTTGTGAGTGGCTGGTGCAGAAGAAGGAAGGACGCCCTTACACTAAGGAGAAATGGGCCTGGAGCACCAGGGCTGATTCTCTGTTTAGAGACGAGATACCATCTCCATTTATTGTTAATTGGTCACTCTGTTCTCGAATACTCTGTCTCAGAAGACCCACCAAACTCTCTGCAGGCTAGTTTCTCCCCAGGTATGGGGAGGGACTCAGGTCAACTGGCCCAAACTCAGCCTGACATAGGAAGGAAGTGCCAGATCTAGAGTACACTCAAATCTGTAATTGTAAACACATTATATTCTCATACTTTCTGAGTGGAATCTTTGTACATTTATTATACAGCATAGTGGGAATAATACCTTGATTATTTTGAGACTATTTAATATGTATTCCTATTTTTTCAGGCTTGAATGTAATTTCTCCTGAAATGATCTAGCGGCCCCATGCAGTTGAGGCTTGCCTGGCCCCTCTTTCTTCAATTCTGGAGGCTGTGCAGCCGTTCTAAAGCACACTGGCACTTGGCACCAGTAAACACGTCGTTCTCATTCATTACACCCCAACCACTGCCTCTGGACCCATCGGACTCATAAATCACCAATCTTTGGATTCTGAAATATATAAACATAGACTAATTATCATGCAATATTAAAATGAACACTTGGTAGGGGAACGGTCATTATTCTCTATCATTATTGTTCTAGCCATTTGTTCCTTCATGACTCAGGAAAATATGATTAAGCCTTGATTCTATGGGGAGAAAGGAATTGCTGTCTGCCTCAGCCTCCTTACAGCCATGCATTAGAAATTCTTCCACCTTGTTTTCCTGGAAGGGATGGCTGGCGATCTGCTTGGTCAGTTTTGTATGCCTTTCCCCACCCTCCAGTTCCTTTCTTCTATCCCTGCTAACAAGCACTAATGAACAAGGAAGGGCAGGGAAGAATTGTGGAACATGAGGAATCCAACCCAAACATACCCCACCTGAAGGCTGCTGCCTGTTAGCAGGGGCTCAAACCACTGTTATAGACAGGGTCTCCATACAAGGCCTCACAGCCTCTGAGAAGATCATCTGTCTCTCTTCAGGCTCCTCTCACCCACTGGGCAGAAACACTTGCAAGCTCTTAAGAATTAGCTCCCACAGAACACATCTCCTCACCTCAGACTGTCCAGAGCCTTGGCCCCTCAAATGCACCTGCTAAAGGATCGTCTACAGTTTCTCTTCTCTTCTTTTTACATGCACAAAAGAATACAGAGACCCTTGGCAGGAAGCCATCTCCTTTGATTTGATTTGAAACTCTTATGGCGACGTTAATGTTGGAGGTGTTCCTTTCCAGGTTTGCTTCGGCTCTAGCACCTTTTGGAGTTCATTCATAAAGAGAAACTCAATGTCAAGTTCAGCTGGAACCTGACAATGGAGCCTCCTATTCACTGAATGGGAACTGATTCTCCAGCCAGTACCCTCACTGTGGGGTCGGTGGGGATAGCAGTTTCCCCCATAAATGGGTTTTTTAAGAATTATTTTTGGGCCAGGCGGCAGTGGCACACGCCTTTAATCCCAGCACTTGGGAAGCAGAGCCAGGTACATCTCAGTGAGTTCAAGGCCAGCCTGGTCTACAGAGGGAGATCCAGGACAGGCACCACAACTACACAGAGAAACCCTGTCTTGAAAGAAAAAAAAAATTAAGAAGTTTATTCACACTTTCATCATACTTCTACTAACTTATTTTCTGTAGTGTGCTTCCATAGGGGGGTCTGGGTGCCAATAGGATTATGTACTGCAAATGTGGAGTGAAAATTGGCTGCTGTGGGGACCTGGGAGTCCTGATTTCTGCCTGTAGCTACTGTTTTGAGGTGACATTTAGCTAGGGGTCGTGGCCCTGGACCACAGTGGGGAGTGTCCACTGTTCAGTGCTGCGGGGCCGGTGTGGTTTACCGTCATAGTCCTCTTTGCTTGGCTTATAGCTGCCTATGCTGACTTTGGGCTGGGTTAGCCTGGGGGTTCTGAGTCTTGAGGGGAGTCAGGAATTGATTGAGAGTAACACAATCAAACTCTAAGCAAAGGTGTTTGGTGATAGGAATCAGTCATGAATGTCATCAGTGAGTCTTCTTTCCTGCCATCATGTCCCCAGCCAGTACAAGTGGCCCTCACTTCTGCTTTGCGGTCACTGCCTGAGTGCTCCTGAGTCTTTGTGTCTCCTTGTTCCTTCTGTTTTATCTAGCCTTGTTCTGTCCCTAAAGTACCAGGTCCCTTGTCTCAGTTCCTTTAGCTGCTAAAATGAAACACCAGACTGGGCAGCTTCTAAGTGACAGAATTTGGCTGGAGATCTGAGATAAGGGTAGCGCCCGTGTGGTGCTGGTGTGACTGTTTTCCAGGTGCACACAGCTGCCTCCTCCTTGTGTTGTCTTGTGAGGGAAAGGATTAGGCAGGTCTCTGGAATTCCTTTAGTCAGGGCACTGATTCCATTTGTGAGGACTTACCTCCCGAAGAAGAAGTCCTCCTGATAGTATCACCTGGTGTCTGGAGGACCCGGTGTAAGAGCTTTGGGTCACAAACATGCAGTCCACGGTGCCCGTTCCTGCAGCGCTCCCTGTGGCTCTGGGGCCCCATTCTTTTTTCTTGTCTCCCCCACTTTCTCAAAGGAAGAAACACTGGCATTATCTGCTCAGAGGAGGTCCTTGGTCCCCAGGAGGGATCAGTCTTTCTTCTGAGTGTGGAATGAGGACCCATCATCTCTGGGAGAGACAGGGTCTTCTTTGGAGTGGCAGCCTTTGGAAGACTGGCTCTGCCAAGAAAGCAGAGCAGATCTTTCTTCTCGAAGGTGCTATTAGTTTACACAGGGCATCCCCAGAGCATGGGGTTTTAAGGCCAAGAGGTGGGGCTACTCATGAACCTTGACCCAAGACCAAGAATTCAGAATACCAGCTCCACTAGATTACTTACTTGCCTGCTGTCAGGCTCATGGTAGGTGGGAGGTAGGGGGCAAGGGAGCTTCAACACATGTGACTGCCCAAGGCTGATGCTTATTATAATGAAAAGGACATACAGCCAAATCTCAAGGGCCAAAGAAGCAGGTGGGAGAATCTGCACATACCTAGGTATGAGCTTCCTTATCCTTTCTCCACTTCAAGGAGGGGTTTCAGGAGCCCATTCTTCCTCCTGCAATACACATGCAGCCAGAGTTGGGCCTTTCCCCTGTTTTGGAAAGAATCTCACCCTGTAGCTCAGGCTAGCCTGGACCTCATGCAGTCCAGACTAGCCTCTAACTAGGAGCAATTCTGCCTTAGCTTTGCAAACACTGGGATTTCAAATGCGAGCTGCTACACTGGGTTTGTGCTGAGGTTTCCGCTGGGGCTAGTCTCATAGGTACCTCTGCCTGGTGCATGCCAGAGTGTGACAAGCTAGCAATGCCGACTAGTAAATGAAACATTGTGGAGTCCCGGTGTCAGAGATACAGATCCTGAGGTCTGATCCAAGCACACTGCTGAAACTACATGTCACCAAAAGCTGAGCATAATCCCTAAATCCCTTAATCAACAGTGGTGATGATCTCTGCGTTGGCAGAGGTGCAGGTGCCGAGGCACGTGACAGCACATGGGCATGCCTGTCACCCTGCTGGACCCTTCCGTCTTCCATGCATAAAACTGGCCACTGTTAGCATGTGTCATCATGAGAAAAACAATAAAAGGGAATGACACAATTGATTCCGTATACCCAGGGTTGTTAGAATATTCGGAGTTAGCGGCTGGTTGAATATTTTAAGGAAAATCACAAATTTAAAATGCATATTTATTTTCTTCAGATGGCCCCTGCTGAAGTCACATTATCCTCCCGTGGTGAATCTGTCAATCACTGTTCACCATCTCCCATATCAATGATGACAGTTGTAGTCCTCAGGCACAGCGGGGCAGGGACAGGGCTTGTGTCCCTGGAGAGCAAAGTGATAGTTTGGGGCAGCCTGGGTGTTGAATGTGAGCTCCGAACCAGCTTTGGAGACTCAGCCATTCCTGGGACATAGCTTAGAGAGGAGCTTGCAGACTCCATGGAGAACTTGCTGAGCTGACTGAGGCAAGGCCAAAATGGAGATGCAGCCTTCATATGGGAGTACCAGGGCTTTGTTCACTGACCAAGTGGTAGGGGATGCGATCCCATTGTGCAGTTGTCTAACAAGGGGTGGGGCTTCTTCGAGCATTGGCGTATTGGTAGGAGATGATCTAGTTGCAAGCCCAGTTCAGAAGCTCTTTCATGTAGTGACTTTGAGTTTTCCCTTGAACACAATCTCACTTTAACATCGGGAGGTTATGAGAGTTTTTTTTTTTTTTTTTTTTTAATGTAAGGGTAAACTTGCAGATGAACCTGTGAAAGAAAGGGATAGTAACTTCAAGGGTCATGTGGTGGTTTGAAAGAAAATGGCCCTCAAAGGGAGTAGCATTATTAGATGGTGTAGCTTTGTTGAAGTAGGTGTGGTCTTGTAGGAGGAAGTGTGTCACTGTGGAGGTGGGCTTTGAGGTTTCATATACGCTCACACCACACCCAGTGGGACAGTTCACTTCCTGTTGCCTTTGGATCAGGAGGTAAGGACTCTCAGCTCCAGCACCATGTCTGCCTGCATGCTGCCATGATTCTTGCTATGACGATAATGGACTGAACCTCTGAAACTGTAAGCCACCACAGCGAAATGTTTTCCTTTATAAGAGCTGCTAGGGGCATGGTGTCTCCTCACAGCAATAGAAATCCTAACTAAGACAGACCACATGTCACACCCAAAGTGCTGGTGATATTAGATGGTTATAAAGGACTCAGTCAAGGATGGGGCAGGATGAATAGGAGGATGGGAAAGAAGTCACAATCTGGTGTCTCAGGCTGATGACTCAGCATCTGGAAAGATCTTCTAGGTAGTAGATAGCATCTCATCACCGGGTGACATTGCTGGAGTTGTTATCCCTTCGTGGTTCTAAAATACAAGGTCCTTCTCAGTACCATTTAGACATTTCAAAGTCAACTTTAGTAAGAACAGCATTTAACTGTTAGCTGCTAGAGGATAATTGTGGGCTAAACTGTATCAGTGAATCCATTAAGAACTTAAAAGATTAATTTTCATTATGACTGCTAGTTAGTAAACATTATCTTCATATCAGCCTGGAAAAATAATATGAGTGATGGGAACTATTTAATTTATTTTTGGTTAATTTTAAAGCTTTAATTATGGCAATTCTTTGCATCTCTAACAGTCTTTTAAGAGGATTGAAACGAGTTATTTTTGGTGTCTGATTTGCAGAGAGAGCTCTTACTGGGTCCCTAGGAGGGAAGCACTGTCAGCTCCTGGGAGCTTGTGGCTGTGATAGAAGGTAGTAGAGGATGAGCTGGTGGATTGGGAATTCTAACTGACCTAGCTTAGGCAAAATCTTATGACAAAGGATGCCATTCGTTTATTCAGCTATTCCTGTACGAACACTGATTGAGGGTAAGTAGAACTTTGGACTGTTGAATATCCCATAATCATTGGCTGACAATTTTGTTCACTATTCCCCACTGTGCCTCCTCTGAGTTTCATCCTAGGCATGACCATTAAACTAAGTCAGTGTGGGTTTAGTTTGATGGAACAAAGAGCCAGGGCTTGGCCTTGCCGTGACCTGGTCCTCAATTCTTACTGTGGGGCTTCCAAGCTGTGTAACTGTAAGTGAGTAATAGAACTTTATGGCGTTTTCTTTGCAAGAAGCAGCTCATCAGAGGGTGCACGTGGTTGGTCCAGGTGAAGGGCCCTCAGCCTGTTCATCAACCCTCTTGGAGCTGTCCATCACAGCTCTTGCCTGCTCTAAGGGGTGGATTGTCTGAGTAGAAGGCTGGAGAGCATACACACATTACTCCACAATTGTGCATGTCAATGGACAGTGAGGTCCTCTTCACTTATCCAGTTTCCTAACACATTTCCTGAGTTCCCACAGGGCTGAGGAGGAAGCAAGGATTACCTTACATCTCACTTCTTTTTTGTTTGTTAAGAGTATAGACATCATCTCCCAGGTTCCACACCTCCTATACATTTGTGGAATTGGCAGCTAGGTCTCCGGTGACCTTCTGGGCATGAGCTAAAGGTCCTACGGTTCTCTGTCCATCTGTTTCTTGCTTGGCTGTCTAGTTTGATGCAGGAAAATGCTTTCTGAGCCTTTGTGTCTGAACATATTGTGTTCCTGCCTCTCAAGAATGTGGTGTCGCTGATCTTTGCCGACAGGATCTCCAGTGTCTCTGGTAGGTGTGACTCCATGGTGCGGAACAGCGGAGCCCCTGGTTCTTCATAGGTAGAATCCTTTTCTTTTGAGAGCATTAACAGTGCTTAATAGAAATGGTGACAGAGCTGACCAAATTGGAACATTTGGGAGAAAGAGGAGTAGACACTATGCCTGTCCGGAGCACCCTGTTAACCCAGAGCCTCTGTGGCACCAAGCTGTCAGATTTGCTTCCTGGAGCACTGGGGATGGGTGGGGACTATCCACAACTGCAGCTTGCCAGTGCTCGGCTGGCAGCCAAGGCCTCCCCTGTGTCCCTTCTTGTAGAACTGCCGTTGTTGACCTTGTAGGTCTGCCAGATGTTTCTGCCTTTAGGCTCAGTTTTTCTCCCCTTGTGGGTTTGCTGGAGCTCCTGTAACTATAAGACACACTGCAGAGAACACATCAGGACCCCATGGCTTCCCTGAGCTGCTGAGTCAGCTGGTGGCCCTGCCCTTAGGGCCACCGATGATGGCATACTTGGAGAACTCAGCCAATCGGCAAGAGGGAGAGTGCTTTGAAAAGACTCACAGTGTCTCAGACAAAAAATGAATGCGGCTTCCTGTTGGCTGCCAGGTCTGGGGCCAGGCATCTGCAGAGCCTTCATCTGTTAGAAGCCACTGTCTTTGCCTAGGCTGCTTGTGTCTTGCACAGGCTTGTCTCTGCTGAGCATCTCTGCCTGCACAGGAACCACTGATGTTGGCTGGAGGTGGCGGCACTGAGACCCATGAGCCAGAGACTGGGCTTCAGGTGGAGGTGCAGCCTGCGTGGGGATACAGGCAGTATCTGCTGTCTAGGCGGGTTCAGCTCCAGATCAGCCCGATAGGTCACTGTGCATTATTCTGGCTTAGTCTCTGACTTGTTTGGGGGTTTGTTTTTGTTTTGAAGCAGGAGTTATGTATTCCAAGATAGTCTTAAACTACTATGTAGCCAAAGATGGCCTTGAAATTCTGATCCTCCTGCCTCTCCTCCCCAAGGTCTGGGATTACTAGTGTGTACCATCAGGCCCGGGTTCTGAGGTGCTGGGGACTGGATGCGGTGCCTTGTTCATGCTAGGCAAGTACACAATCAGCTGAGTTACATGGTAGTGGGAATGTGTGGCTCTGGCTCTTCTCAGTTACTTCCTGCTTCATGGAGGGGATGCAAAGCTGAATTACAGTGTGTGAGCCACACAGTCAGGTGTCAGATGTCACAGTCTCAGGGAAAGCTTGCCAGAGGCTGGCTGTCAGGTACTTTTGGTTGCTAGGGATGGAAACTAAATAGAGGTAGTTCATGAAAGGGAGGGTGAACCCACAAAGTTCTAGGACACTGAACCCTGTCAGAGAAGGGCTGTTTCCCAAATCCGGATTTCAGGAGCATGTGTTCCTGGCCAGACTTGAGTCAGAAACCCTCAGGTCCAATCAGCGTATCCAGGAGAAGAGGACAGGACACTTGACATTGAGCCTGGGGTATGGCAAACACATGGACATTTATTAACCACCACAAGCGAATAAATACAAACACAAGTGCATTTGAACAAAAGTTGGTCATCTCACTTCCCACCTTGAAGTTCACAGCAAACTCAAGGCTATGCGTCTAAACTTCGGGGGGCTGGGACTATGGGGCATATGGTGTCTGTGACAGTTCAGCACATAGCCAGCACAGATGCTGTCTGAATGGGTGAATGGTGACTGAGGACTTTGAATCATTTTGAAAAGGTCCTAAGCTTTGAGAATCCAGGATGGAAAGGGAGGGGTGAAGAGCTTGGAATCTGGACATTGTCCCAGAGATGGAAAGAGCTGTATTCTGACTCTGATGTTGGTTCTAGGCAACCAAGCCCAAGCTCATTTGCGCTTGCTTTTCCTTCCTTTGCCGTCGTAAAACTTTATTTTATCATTAGTCATGAACCATAGCTGATGTGTTTTGTCAATTGATCCATTGCTTCATAATGAACCCGTGGGTAACTCCGGAGTCCTGTTGGGCAAAGCAGCTGAAGTGACCACAGAGGAGGCGGCTCTGTGGGCAGCCACACATCAACCCCTAAGTTCCCTGGCTCTGGCAGCTGCCTTTGTGGTCCGATTGCTCATAACCACCGGGCCAGGACACACCAGCAGCTTCTGGCGTATAAAGCATGATGGTGGCTGTTTCTTTCCTAAACATGAAAACCTTCAGGAAGTGCATTCATTTTTTTTTCCCTAGTAAACATCCAACTTGGTTGCATTTGCTGGATTCTGCACTTCTACACATGGAAATTTCCCAACATAGCATCTGCTTAGTCCCACCCCTTTCCCATGCAGGCAAGAAGACCTGAGTATCTGTGCCATTGCCAAGCTGGATGTGTATTCCAAGCTGCACGATGCTAGAGAAAGGAGACAGCAATGGTGTTTCTCACTTTCATGTTGGGATGTGAATAGCACAATGATGTGCTGATCGACTGAGGCAGCTGTGATAGGAGATAACCTTGTGTGGGGGGTGAGTTTGAGGTACAGGCCTGACCAGGGCTACTAGCTCCCTCAGAGGATGGGTGTGTCACGTCTGTCCCTGCTAGTTTGATAGTGCTAGAGGAGACT
>CABHPP010132018.1:1477-20927 GCA_902168425.1 Peromyscus attwateri
GGTTCTAATGCAGGTTTAGGTCTTTCAGGCCTCTTTGCCACATAGTCTAAAAAATACTTCCATTTTTCAACTATTTGTTTCCATTCTACTTCCTTATCCTTCATCTTTAATGCAGGCATCCTTGGTGTCAACCTTCATTTCCTTGATGATCAGTAAGATTGAGTTACCCTTTCACATGATTCTGGCTACATGTGTGTTGGAGAAATACCTTTCCTGTTTTTCAGAATCTGTCTGTTGTTCAGTTTTGTTCTTATCTCCTTATCCAACATTTGTTTTGCAAATAGTTCTGCCCATTTTGTAGCTTGCTTCATCATTGGTTTGATTACTTCCTTTGCTATACTGGAAGCCTTTCAGTTGGCTGGAATTTGACTTAGTTTGTTATGTTCTGGTCCAGTGACCAAAAATGTCACGGGAAAGACTTTTCAAAGAATTTTTGTCAGATCCCTAATTTTTAAAGGTTAGAGTTGACACTGTGATAGTGTATACCTATAGTCTCCCAAACCCACAATCCAGGATAAAATTTAAATCTGAGATTTTAAACTCCTTTCCAAACACTGGAACAATTATTTAATTTCGAAAATGATACAGAAATAGATACATAGTACATCAAAATTAGTCTATGAAAAACATTAAATCTTATAAGTTAGCAAATCTTATTTGTTTCATTACAAATACATTAATGGTTTAAGTTGTTCAATATTATTTCTTTAGTCAGAAAATTAATTTTCAATTAATTTTCTTAGAAATTTTTTAGTAAGTAGCTGTAATTATCTTTTTTAGTTTAACAATATTTATTGTGTTTAATTAATTAATGTTGATGAGCTGTGTAGCACTAGAGTTTGGTTATTTAATGTGTGAATGAATGGTGTATCATTAAAAGAATAATTTGTACATATATGTTATCTGTGGAATATATTTCTAAAAACATAAAGCAAATCTGTGCATCATGATGTTTTCTACACATTATAATTCCTAAGTCTTTCAAACTCTGAGTAATAAAGTAACACTCTTGGTTGTGCTAAGGGAGCCCCGAGGAACATGTTCAAGTATAGAGAAGGTAAAGATTTGATATAGAGCTTAAGCAGTCAGAGAGAGAAGGCAAGAAGGAATTAGATGCTGGGCCCTTGGGATATGCTGCTTGTCTGTCCTTTGAGGATACTGAACTCAGAAATAATATAGGTCTAGAGATACTGATAGTGCACCCTTGAACAACCTTTTATTCTTACCATTTTGAAAATAATTTTAAGCTAAGTTAAAATTTTAATATAGTCCTCTGATGATGTGGAAGGTAACATTTTTGAGGGGCTGGGGAGTTTGCTTATTCTGTAAAGTGCTAGTCACACAAGCCTAAGTTCTTAAACTGAGATCCATAGGAACCGCCTTAAAACAAGTGTGGTCTTACATGCACGAAATCCCCGACAGAGAGAAGGAGCAAGAAGGATCTCTGGAGTTACTGGACAGCTACCCTACCTGAAGTGGCAAACCCCAGGCCAGTGAAAGACGATGTCTCAAATAAATAACATGGAGAGTAATTGAGGAAGATATTCTATATCAACTTCTGTCTCTCACACACACATGTGCACAGGTGCACAACACACAACAAAGCTCCACTCTTTGAAAGGGTAATTTCTAAGAAACAGACAGAAGTCACTTGCATCGGGAAACATCAGGGAAAAGAGGCCAGCCAGAGGCTATCAGCCTATGATCGTTAAATGTAAGAGTGAACCCCTGAGCTGAGGTGGTAAAATGGGACAGCTGAAGGAGAGACAGATGAATAGCACTGCCACAGAGGGCTGGGAAAATCGGTACTGGCAGGGAAGGAACCCAGGACAAAAGCTTCCCTTCTCCCTAGAGCCTGGGAGATAGCCCAACAGAGCCCATTCATTTCGAGAGGAGAAAGTCTCCTATTATTCCTCAGAAAGATTTATCTTTGCAGCTTGGCAGTCACAATGGTATATGTTTAAAGACACAAACCTATCACTGTCACTCCCATTGTGAGCTACTCTGGGAATTTCAGGTACCCCATAATGGAGTCAATAGCCCAATAAAAAAATAAATGTCCCCTTTTAATCTTCTACAGCACAGGGAGGTGTTTATTATGTTAGAAATTTTTTTTTCCTCTGGGTCTCTGAGTCCATGTTGTGGACAATGGTTTCCTAGGGTGCTCCAGTGTGATGAACTATAACTCTCAAAACGGTGACAGTTTAACAAGAAACAGGCAAGCAATCATTTGCCAGAGAACAAACCTCCTTCCTATGGTCCTCATGATGTGGAATCAATCAGGAGATAAAGCAAGTAGAAAGCAATAGAGCTGTTCTCACACACCTTCCCAAGCAATAGACAATTTTCTTTTCCTTTTTAAAAAGCTGTTCTTAATTTTTTAAAATTCCATTTATAAAATGTACTGGGATGATATTCTCTTCCAATTTGCCTCCTTTATTTCTCTTTTTCACTCATGACTCCCTCATCCTTCTCCTCATTCTTCTCATTCTCATTATTTTTCTGTTTTCTTTTCTTCCCCTGTCCATGCATCCTCCCACTCATTCTTCTCCTGTTCCCCCTCTTCTTCTTCCTCCTCCTCTTCCCTCCTCTCTTTTTCCCCTCGCTTTGTCTTCTTTCCTCCCTCTCCTCCTTGCCCCTCCTCCACCTTTGTCCTTTTCCTCCTCTCCTCCTCCTCCTTCCTGCTTTCCTTCTACATCCCCTCCTTCCTTCTTTGTTCCTCCTCTCCTGCTTCTCTGTGTTTTTGTTTGGTGGAGGTTGTTGCAGAAGGCCAAAGCTGTTATGAATCCATGACTACAATAGCAGTGTTCTATCCAAAAGACAGCCTTTAACAATAGTCCTACCATCACTAGCTCTTACAATCTTTCTCTTCTGTCTCTGATGATGTTTTCTGGACCTCAAAGGAGTTGGTGATACAGATGTTCCACTTAAGGCTGAGCACTTAACAGTTATGTAGTCTCAGAACTTTGTTTAGTCTTCAGTCTCATAGTCAACCATCTCTCTGCAAAGAGAAGCACCTCCACAGTTGCCTGTAGTTCTTTGAGTAAGGCTGAGGCTTTGTGGGCTTTCTCTGCCTGCTTTGGCATGTCCATTGGTGTTGTCCTTGCTCAGTGCATGTTTAGGGAGGCATGCTGGTCAGACGTTATGGGTGTAGAATGTTCTCATCTTTTTCATTCCATGTCCCCTGTCCGCCAATCAAATTCTACCCTCCATTGAGTGAAAAGTTGCAAGTTATTGGATAGCAGTCTCAATTAGAATAACAAAAACATGTTTGTTTTGACATAAAATATCAATAATATGAATAATCAATTAGAAAATATATTTAACAAATGTTTGTAAACAGAGCATCCTAACCTCTCAAAAATAAGACAAATCAAACAATAAACAAACCTGAAAATCAAGCCACATTTGGAGTCTTTTCTCTAAAAAATTTAAGAGAATAAACAATGACTTCCTTTCAGAGGTAAAGGAGGCCAGTTCTGGGACACAATCTTCTATTTATTATTATTATTATTATTATTATTATTATTAATTCATCTACTTATTTTGCATCCTGGCCACCATCTCCCCCCATCCTCCCTTCCCAGTTGCCCCCACTCCTACCCCCACTCACACCAGGCCACATTCTTAAAAGTCATTCTCTAGATACAAATGCAGATTTCTCAGCTGTCATCAAAGGGCAACCACCCCACCTCCACCAGGCTTAGTGTCTGCACAGCCCAGTGTAGTGCTCTTCAGAAAGTAGAAGCCAAGGACTCCAGCAACAAAATACAAGATGGTCAGCTGAGAGCGGGACCTGAAAACTGAGCAAAATCTGTATTATGTCTACTTGACCTTCTTACCACTGAGATCCTCTTGTCTTCCCGCACAGCACTATGGTTGTAGGCACCCATGCTTAAATTTGATAGGGGTCCTGGATATCTGGTCTCAGATACTTACACTTGTACACCAAACAGTTTACCTACCAAGCCATCTTCCTAGCCAAGGCATCTCTCTGAGGACCCCTCTCAAAAAATTGGGTGGACTGTACTAGACTTTGATCATTGTACTTAGTGTTTCAAAATAATAATTTTATTTTTGATTGATTGTGTGTGTGCGTGTGTGAGTGTGTGTGTGTGTGTGTGTGTGTGTGTGTGTGTGTGTGCGTGCGTGTGCATGTGTGTGCACGCGTGCTCGGGTGCCGGTACCCCAAGAAACCAGACATTGCATCCTCCTAGTGCTGGAGTAACAAAAAGATATGGGATGTCGGATATGTGCTGAGAAATGAACTTAGGTCTGCAAGAGAAGCTGCATGCTCTTCAACACTAAGCTATATGTCTAGCCCCTGTACCAGGTGTTATAAAGATATTCTTCTTAGGTTGTGCAATGTATATTTGAGCCTTCAGACTTCTGGAGCTCAATCCTTCCTCGGGAAGACTCCTCAGTATTGTCACTACATGGAATAAACCATTGCATGGAGTATCTTGGACTGATATTTCATCTGGTCTGGATAGAATTTTTAATCTGCTTTTAGACCTAAAATGTGCATAGATAGTACTTTTCTCAGATAACATGGTGATCTAGCATTAATCATAGTATGGACGCATTTTATAGCAATTAAACTAATTCAGAGGTAAACAAGCTATGACACACAGAATAATTTTATGAGAAAGGATACTTTGGAACATGGTTGTACTAATTTCCAAACTGTCTTCATGGGACATCTGGGAAGCTGAACACATGTGACAAGCACTATGTGGACATTAATGCCAACAATACTGTTATTTGTCCCTTTAAGAAAAAAGTAACAAACTTTAGAGCAGTCCATTTCTTGAAGTAAGTCAATGATCAAACAATACTTTCAGCACTTTATGAAATGACTGCTGGGCTCATTTTTCTAGTTTCTAATATGCCCTAAGCACTTAGCATCTGTGAATGACATGGAAAAAAAAGAACCACAAGAACTGTTCTCCAAAAGAAAGTAAAAGGTCATGTCACTTTTTCCTAACCATAATAGACGGATTATCATTTTTATGGTGACCAGAGATGCTAGATGTGTATTGAGCCTGAGTTCTTAATTCTCTTCCACATGACAAACTTAACAATGCCCCCTAACAATTTCCTAACCAAGAAATTGACTGGCTAATTTTTTATGTAGGCACTTAATGCCATGAACTTGCCCCCTTGTACTGTTTTCATTGTGTCCCATGTTTGCATATGTTGTGTATTCATTTTTATTCAATTGTATATGTTCTTTAATTTCTGCCTTGACAAAGTTTTTCATCCAATAGAGAATTGTTCAGTTTCCATGCCTTTGCAAACTTTCTATTTTTTTTTTTTGTTGTTAGTTGATATTCAGCTTTAATCCATGGTAGTCTAATAGGATGGAAAGGTTTACATTAATTTTCTTATAACTGTCAAATGCAATCTTAAGATTCAATGTAATCCCCATCAAATTCCAATATAATTCTTCACAGACATTGAAAGGACAACTCTCAGCTTCGTAGGAAACACACACACACAAAAACCAAAATAGCCAAAACCACCCTAAACAATAAAAGAAGTGCTGTATGTATCAGTATTCCCAATTGCAAGCTATACTATTGAGGTATAGTAATAAAATTGCATGGTATTCCCATAAAAACAGACGTGTTGATTAATGGATTTAAATTAAAGTCTACACACCTATGGACAACGGATATTTATTTATAAAGAATTCAGAAATACACACTGGAAAATACAATATCTTCAACAATGGTGCTGGTCAAACTGAATGACTGCATGTAGAAGAATGAAAGAAATCCATGGATACCACCCTGAACAAAACTTAACTCTAAATAGATCAAAGACCTCAACATAAAACCAGATACACAGAACCTGAGAGATGAAAAACTGGGTAATAGCCTTGAATTCATTTTCACAGGAAAAGACTTTCTGAACATAACACCATAAGCATAGGCATTGAGATCAACAATTAATAAACGGGGCCTCATAAAACTGAAAAGCTTCTGTAAAGCAAAGAACACCATCATTTCAGACAAAGTGTTATACTCCAAATTGCCAAAAGATTTTTTTACCAACACTACATCTGATAGAGGACTAATATTTAAAATATATAAAGAGCTTAAGAAACTAGGAACTAAGAAATAAACCAAAAACAAAACCCAAATAACCCAATTGAAAAATGTGATACAGATCCAAGTAGAGAACTCTTACTTGAGTTTGAAACTCAAGTGGCTGAGAAACATGTAAATAAATGTTCAACATCCTTAGCCATCAGGGAAACGCAAATAAAATCTGCTTTGACATTTCATCTTATACCTGTTAAAATTACCTAGGATCAGTAATAGAAGTGGCAGCCCATGCTGGAGATGACATAGAAGACAAAACATTCATCCATTTCTGGTGAGAGTGCAAACTTGTACAGCCATTATGGAAATAAATATCGTGGTTCCTCAGATAATTGGGAATTGATCTACCTCAAGATCTAGCTATACCAGTTTTGGGCATGCATGCGAAGGACAGTTATCCCCATCACAAGGACACTTTATCAACGATGTTCACTGTTGCTCTATTCACAATACCCAAACATTTGAATCACCCTAGATGTTCCTGAACTGAAGAATGGATATAAACTATGTGGTACATGTACACAATGGAGTATTTCTCAGCAGTTAAAAAAAAAGATATTATTTAATTTTCAGGAAAATGGATGGAACTAGAAAAATAACATACTGAGTGAGATAACTCAGACCCAGAAAAATAAATATGGTAGCATTTACTTATATGTGGATATCAGCTGTAACAGAAATGATAACCAAGCCACAATCCATGGACTGGAGAGTTTAGGTATAGAGGAATGGACTAGGGTAAACACATGGATCTTGTTGGGAAGTGGAAATAGAATACATTTTATAGGTCAACTGGATGGGAGGGACTGGAATGGGAGGACCAGATGGGGAGGGCGAGAGAATGTAGGGAGACACAAGAATTTCGGGCATTTATGGCATGGTATGTGAACCCAGTGCAGCGGAAACTTCCTAAAATATATGAAGCTAATTCTAATGAAGTCTCCAAACAATGAGGGAGATAGAGTCCCAACTGGACATCTCTTGTCATCCAGTTGAAGCTTCAAGTATTGGGACTAGTTTACATACATTTGAGTTGTTGGCCCAAGGGATACCTTGAAAATCTCAAAACAACTGAAATTGTTGCCAAGACAATATGTTGCTTTCCATAAACACACAACAAGGACCCAATGATGAAGGCAACATCTATAAAACTCATTGAACATGGAGAGTTCTAGCTGGTGCCTATATAGAACCTTAATCCCTATGTTCTAGTGTCTTTGGTATGGTAAGGTATTCTATAGGCTGCCAAGAGAAACATATTCAACAATTCAGCCACAAAACCTTTGATATTCAATGCTGTCCTGCTTGAAAATTATGGTAGGGCAATGGTGGCACAAAGCTGCATGGAGTAATGAACCAATAACTCCTTTGACTCTCACTCTATGAGAGGGAACCCATAGACAACACTGCTTGGGTGACCAAGTACGGGAGACTAGATAGGCCAGAGACATGGGGTAAAAGCGAATACTACTGCTGCCTGTCTCAAAAGAATAATAAAAAAGTAAGTAATGGTAAAATGATTCCTAATAATATTCTGCTATATTCATAAATCAGTGTCTTATTCAGCCATCATCAGAGAAACTTAATCCTACAACTGATGGGAACTAATATGGAGACCCACAGCCAGATATTAAGCAGAGAGAAAAGACCTTGGAACATCCATTTCTAAGTGGGTTGTCACAGCCAAATTCCTCCTCTCAGAGCTCAGGCAAACTTACAGAAGAGGAGGCAGACACAGTGTGAGAGTCAGAGGAGATGGAGGACTCCAGGAGAACAATGCTTTCTATACCAATTGAGCAAAGCTCATATGAACTCACAAAGACCAAGACATCATGCACAGGGCCTCTGCACACATATGGCTTCCAGTTTCATGTTTTATGGGACTACTGAGTGTGTAAATAATTGTGTCTCTGATTCTTGTACTTTCTCTTGAGTCTTTTCCTTCTGTTGGTTTGCCTTGTCCAACATTGATATTATGGTTATGTTTTATTGTATTGTAGCTTATTTTGTTAAAATTGTCTTATTTAAATAAATTTAATCATCATATTAAATTTGGTATTTCATTATAGCATTTCAAATAGAATTGTTTTTGTTGATTCTCCTCTCAATTTTGCCAGGACCTCCCCATCTTCCTTTCATCCTCCTTTCCCAAAACCTATTTTTCACTTCACATGTCTCTTATGTCCTCTTGCCTTCTGCCTTCCTCAGTATCTCTTTCCCCTTTTTTATCATCTCTGTTTAGTGGCATAGCCTAAATCCATGTTCACTCCCACATACCTACATACATTATAAGCGAGAGTCTGCATATAAAAAAGGACACATGTTTTTTTTTTTTTTTTCTTTCTAACTCTGGGTTACCTTGCTGGATGTTACACTCTCCTGATTCACTCATTTTCTAAAATCTTCATGATTTCAATTTTCTTTACAGCCGAATAAAATCACATTATTAAGGTTCACAGAAAATATTGGGGTTATTTTTAGTAGGAAATATTGACATGTTGCGGGAGAAGTGTTAGCTGTTGGAACTGGGTTTCTGAGTGAACCCCCATGACTGCCCATGCATTATCTTCCTAGAGAAACTAGTCATTTTCGTCATTTTTAGGTAATATGCATTTATATGACGACCATATGACATTTGCAGTTTCAATTACACTCAATGAACAATGTATTTAAATATACTAAATGGGAAAATAATGTGTATATTGTTAATTATTTTTATTATAGTAATATGTTATATAATTCTATATTTCTTCTGTCACTAATTATTGTTACTAATACTTTACCATAGCTAATGTATACATTAAACTTTGTCATGGGGTGTGAATATTGGAGAAGTTGGTAAATGGAGAAGGGTGTACTCTGTTCAGTCACAAAGTTGGAGGGTATAGCATAAATTCACCATGGCTGTGGAGGGACATGCACTTCTGTTTCTCACAAGAATAAAAGGAGCAAAGTATGATATGGATTACTCTAAAACAGCAGTCTGGAAACCCTTTCAGGAATGTTCTGCTTCTGAATAGCAGCTGGGAAGACTACTTCACTTTTTCTGAAGAGGCATTTAAAGCAGCGTAAGGAAACAGAAGCCAAACATCTTTTCGGAAATTGTATCTGCACAGTAAAGTACAAGAGCACACACATGTCCTTCTGTGATCTTTGCAGAACTGCAACAATAGTTCTCTGGAGGTAGGAGGACTCCCAACAAAAGATCACCCTCTTAGTTCCTGTCAATTCCATCTGGTTCTGTTTCTTCTGGACTCCATAGTACAGGCACAAGGCATGGTCTTTGATATTACCCACTCACTGTAAGTGTGTGTGTGTGTGTGTGTGTGTGTGTGTGTGTCCCTCTATATTCTTGTGGAGGAAATCACCTAAGTGTGCAAGTGCATATATGTATACATGTGTGTGAAGTTTTGAGGTCAAACATGGATGTCATTCCTAAGGGGAGTACCTGTTTTTAGAGAAAGTATCTTTCGCTAGAACTTACCAACTAGGATGGAATGACCGACTTGTATTCATCTCTGCTTTCCCATCTCAAAATTACCAACATGTGCTGCCATGCCCAGCCTTTTACATGGGTTCTGGCGACTGAGACTGAGGTCCCTGTTCTTGTAGAGCAAGCCCTGTACCAACTGTGCCATCTCTTCTCTCCTCAGAGGGATGTTCTAAAATGTCAGTGGTACAGACCAACTCACAAAATTTCATAAAAATTTCCAAATATTTATATTGTCACAAGGAGCCTATGTATTAAAGCTTCCACCTGCCAGTCCCTCTTCCTACACACACACACACACACACACACACACACACACACACACACACACATACTTTAGATCCACTGGCATCTCTAAACATTCTGTAGAGTCACTACTTTCCTCTTCCCACAGGGCACTTATGCAAGGTGACTCCTGTCTCACCTCATCCAGTTGAATAATTCTGATTTCTTTACTCAGTCCTCACTTCCTCTGTTACATTTTACTTATGTACCCTAGTGTACAAGTTTGCTTTCTATTTTTGTGATAAAATATTAAACAAAACCAACTTGGAAAGGAAAGGGCATATTTGGCTTACATATCCTGATCTTTGGCCATTATTGAGGCATGGTAGGGAAGACATTCAAACAAAAGCTGGGAATAGTAGGAACTGAAGAAGAATACTATTTACTGGACTGTGCCTATTGCTTGAACAATGAGTTTTCTTATACTACCCAGGAACACCCATCCAGGCATAGGACAACCTTCAGGGGGCTGTGTCCTTTCACATCAATCATCAATTAAGAAAATTTGAAACATGCTTGCTTACAGATCAATCTGAGGGAGGAATTTTCTCTCTCACTTGAAGATATATCTTCCCAGATGACCCTATCTGTGTCAAGTTGTTGAAAAATAATTATCATATATAGTCTAGAACAAACCTTTCATTTATATTTTTAAGACATCATACTTTCTTCTTTCCTAGAACTTATTCCATGGTCTCATTTGACATTTACATGTATAATACCTTAAATAGTGTCTTGGAGATTACTAGGTAGTAATTTCTGTGTGAAGGTTAATTTTGACAACTTGACACAGCCTAGAATCACCTGGGAAGGGATCCTCAATTAGGATTTGTCTATTGTGGGCTAGTCTGTGAATGTGTGTTTGGGGGTTGTCTTTAAGTTAACTGATATGAAAAGACATTGCCCACTGTGGATGGTGCTATTCCCTAGGCAGAGGATCCTCAACTGTTGAAGAGTAGAAAAATCAAGCTCAGTACAAGCAAGTGAGCACACACAAATTCTGTTCTCTCTGCAATTCACTGTGGATGTGATGGGACTGCAAATTTCAGTTCTTGTTTTACCTTCTCCACAATGATGAATCTGGAATTGTAAGTTGAAATAAACACCATTTTATACAAAGTTGAATTCTGGTGGCATTTTATCAGAGGCACAGAAATGAAAATATAATCATACATGAAGACAGGATCATTTATGAATTTTATCTTATCCTAAAAGCACAATTGTTAATAGAAATAAATGAATAACTAGATCAGTCTAAGTTTCTAGAGGACCAATGGCAAACAGAGTAAAAGACTGGTGTCTTGAATTTATTACTTATCTTTTTATTAGTTACTTTACTCATAACTTTGTGAAAACACAAAAACATCATCTTGGAGGGGAAGTACATTGTGGCTCATGGTTTCAGAAAAATTTAAATTGGTCATGACAAAGATATGAAAGGAACATGAAGTAAGTAATGGTTACTTACATGTTGCAAAAGGAATTCAAAAATTCAGACTTAAATACACAGTGGTGTAACTTATTTCTACCAGCCATCCCAACCTCGCAAAGGAACCACAGACTTCAATGTAGTTCCACAAGTTTGAGAAAGAACATTTCTAACATGAGCCTGAAGGAGATATGTCAATCAAATTGTAACGTCCTTGATTGTAAGTTTATATTTATAGAGTCAGTGCCATGAACTTTGACTTGTTCCAAACCCTGTGAAAAACATGAGATGGATTGTTCTTTTCTTTCTTCAAGACAAAGGAAGATGAAGCAGGGCAGATATATTTTCTTAAGCCCCTGTACCAGAAGTCAGATGAATACAGAAATAAATTGTCTCTGAATCCTACCCTGGTTTGAGTTCCTTTCTTCACTGACTTTTTTACATTGTTATTTTCCATTTTCAACATTGCTTCCAATACACACACACACACACACACACATACACACACACACACACACACACACACACAAACAGACAAAAAATGATAGAGGCCAAAGTGAGGTATAGACTGATATCCCTACAGAGGTAATTATTCCACCTACTGCCTACTGGGTATTTTTTGAATTATCTTCAATTACTAAGAGCTTTCTTCAACTATAAAGCAGTGTCAACATCTTTTACTGATCATGGAGAAAGTAATTCAAAATTTAAAATGCCAAATACAGTTGTTGGCATGTACTACACTCAAAATACACATTGCTGTTCTACCAACACTTGTAGATGAAAATTCTAAATGGTCTTAGTAAATGAGAACCACAGAGCCAAACACAGAGTTAAAGCCTAAGAGATCAGCGCAAGAGCCACGACTCCCTTTAGCTTACCAGTTGCTACCGTCGCTTCCCCTGAGAGAGAGACCTTCTCCTGTGTGACCTGTCTTTTTATTGCCTTTCTCTTCTGCCTTCTCATTGGCTCTAAACCACATGACTTCCTCATCACTGCCTATCGATGCAGACCTCTCTATGGTTGGTACTGGGATTAAACTTTCAGGTCACCTTGCTTGGCTATGTCTTTGACTATACAGAGACTCTGCCTACCATGTGATCAGATTAAGGGCATGTGCTACCACTGCCAGATTTCTGCTTAATGGCTATGATCTCTGATCTCCAGGCAACTTTATTTATTAACATACAAATAAAATTACATTTTTGCACAAATAAAATATCACCATAAACACCTTTTGATGTCATTCCCACCAGTTAGATTCTTGTCACTGTCACTCTAAGTTTCAGCATGCAACTGAGCCAAGCATAACACAAGAATGAGCTACAGCACTTTAACACAAACTTAATGTGCTTCTTCAAGTAACACTAAGTCAGCTGGCTCTTTGTAAATGAAACATTAAATGCAATATCATTCACAAGATTGTTTAACTATGTGCATAATTATGAATCAAGTTTCTGGATTAATTGACTCCATTATCTCTGTAATCATAGAAGGAGCAGAAACTTATCAAGTGAACTACTTCACTTATCAAGTGAATTTCCTTCTGAATAGGGAGAGCTTCCGATGTCCATTGCAGAAAGGCTGCCCTCCAGCACTTTCCAATCTGAGCATAATGCACTTAGGACACAGGCTTACTAGACAAAGTGATGTATTTCCTCCTGTTTATTCTTGAGTTTTGGATTAAGTGAAATAATTTGTCCCAAAGTCAAAATGGAGAGCAATAGTGGATGACACCCAATTTCTAACCCTGGCCTCCATAAGCATGGACACACACATGTTCCCAAGCACATTCACATGATGTAGATATGCACTTATACAGGCACACACACATGTATATACATGTATGCATATATATGTATGTGTGTGTATATATATATATATATATGTATAGTGTGTGTACTCTCTCTCTCTCAGAGAGAGAGAGAGAGAGAGAGAGAGAGAGAGAGAGAGAGAGAGAATGGAGATTTACAAATGAATGCTTTATATCTCTTCAAAGAAAACAAAAGTCTTTTATCAATGGAAGAGTTAAGATTTAAACTTAATTTCACTTAACAGTCTAATTTCTTCTTTTAAAAAATGTTTAGTTCAAGGGGGACACATGAATCTATGAAGGGAAAGAAAATAAATATCACAGGTGGATGCAGGGGAGGGGTCTGAATGGGTGGGTGGGCATGGAAACAGGAGGGATCAGGTGGTGGAAGGATGGAGGGAGAGAGTACTTGGAAAGACAACTGGAATTAGGGGCATTTCTGGAGTGAACTAGAAACCTAGTGCAATGGAAACTCCCAGGGATCTATGAGGGTGATCCCTATCTAAGATTACTAGAAATAGGAGATATTGAGCCTGAACCAGCCATCTCCTGTATCTAGGCAAGACTTCCAATGGAGATATTTAGACCCCAAGTAAGCCACATAACCTTTGACCTACAATTTTCCATGCATGCTGGGACAAAAGTGGCACAGAAATCATGGGAGTGGCCAAACAATGACTGGACTAGACTAAGACTCATGCCATGAGAGAGAACCCACCCTCAACACTGGCTATGGGGCCGGGCCCAGAGGACGGACAGTCCAGAGACCTAGGATAGAACCAAATGTGACTGCCAAAAAAAAGTCAATGAAATGATATTCTGCTATCTTCATAGATTAGTACCTACTCCAATTATCATCAGAGAAGCTTAACCCAGCAACTGATGGAAACAGATACAGAGACTTATAATCAAATATTAGGCAGACCTTGGGGAATCCTGTGGAAGACGGGAAGGAATGATTATGGGAGCCAGAGGGGCCAAGTACACCACAAGAAAACCCACAGAACCAACTAACGTGGGCTCATATGAGCTCACAGAGACTGAACAGACAACCAGAGAACTTGCATGGGACTGACCTAGGCCCTTTGCACATATGTTACAGTTGTGTAAGTCAGTCTTCTTGTGTGACTCTTCACAATGTGAGTAGAGACTGTCTCTGACTGTTGCCTGCTTTTAGGAATCCTTCTTCCTACTGAGTTCCTTCATCCAACCTTAATAGGAGAGGAGGTGCCTTGTCATACTGCAACTTGATATGCCATGGCTGGCTGATATACATTGGAGCCCTGCCTTTTTCTGAAGAGAAAGGAGGAGTAGATGGCAGGGGGAGGGGGAAGAGGGGAGGTTGATAGGAGGAACTGGGAGAAGGGGGCAGGGAACTATGATTGGGCTGGGAAAAATAATTAATTAATAAAAAATAAAAAAAAGTTTTGATGTAAGACAATGGTAATTAAAACAATCAGTGAAAGCAATGATAAAAAGTGAGTTGAGGATTCCAGTGGGGACAGCATGCCAGCAGGAGTGTGAGGCAGTTGGTCATGGTGCATGGACAGTCAAGAAGCAGAAATGTAAGAATGCTGGTGCTCAGCTTACTTTCTTTTTATTCAACCTGGAACCAGAGCTCATGGAATGGGGCCACCCACACTTAGGATGGTGGGTCTTCCTTTCTCAGGAAAATTGTACTGGAAACACCCTCATAGGCATACCCAGTGATATGTTGCCATGGTGATTCTAAATCCAGGCAAGTTGATAGTGGAGGTTATCCATCACAGTAATACTGAGAAAAGAGATGTTAATTATCCATCACGGTAATACCTAGGAAAAAGAAACTATAGGATAATATACGTATGTATGTTCAATTAAAAAAATAGGTAAATCTGAACAGTAACATGACTGAAAATTAACACAAAGTCTAAGAAAGAATGGAAGAGTGAAAGGGGGATTGGAACACTTGTTAATGTCTGAATATAATTAGTGTCTAGGGGAGAAGCACAGATGCATGTATTTATTCTGTAAAGCATGCATAGGTGTCATATGTATAGAAGTGTTTATGTACATTAAATTCTATCCTCCAAACTAGAGCCACAGTATAAAAGAAGCATTTATTCATCAAATTATGTTAAACAAATGATCACAATGTTTTATTTTCCTAAGATAAATAAGTAAAGGAAAGATGAAGTTGGTCATATGTACCTGTTTATGAGGGTACTGTGAAGTTAGTCAGAATGGTGAGTATTTGAGATTCATCAAATTCAATTTCAGATTCATCAAGCATTGTTATCACTTGTTTAACATATTATTTGATGGACAAATGTCTCTTTGATACTGTGGCTATAGTCTGGAGGGTAAAATAAAATACTTATATATATACACATACATACATATGACACATATACATGGTTTAAAGAATAAATAAGTGCACCTGTGCATCTCAACTAGATATTAACTTTATTCAAAGGGAATATTAATCACTTTTTGAATGATATACTTAGGAAGATGTATATGATATAACAACACCATCTTTAATTATTTCTCTGTCTCTGTCTGTCTGTCTGTCTCCCTCTGTCTGTTTCTGTCTTTCTCCCCATCCCCATGCGTATGGGTGTAGGTAGACACATGGCATGGAATATAAATGGTAGTCAGAATACATACAGCCTTGGGGGTTGGTGTTTGACTTTCACTTTGTTTGACACGATCTCTTGTTCACCAGTGAGTGCACCAAGCTTGAGCGGCCATAATTTTCCAGAATTTTTTCTGTTTCCACTTCTCATTTTGCTACAGAAGTTCTGGGGTCGAAGATGGGTGCACTTCTGTCTCCATATGCTTTTAGTGCATTCTGGGAATCTAAACTCAATTCTTCCTGCTTATTCCAGCAAGCACTTTACCCCCTAAGCCAATAATATTTTTTAATACTTCAAAAGACATGCCAGAAAGCCGGGTTTCTATTTTTTTCCAAGAACACTTAAGATAACCTCTGGGAAGATATTTTTAATCTCTGCTTGGTCTTTCTCATCCATGAGGCTACCCCAGATTAACCCTGAGTATATCTAGACTATAACCAGAGTCAGGTGCTGAGATTTAAAGAGGTCTTAAAAATAACAGCAGGAGCTGGACTTCAGAAGATGCTGTGATGTGCATTAGTACATTCAGCAAAAGGTGATTTTTCAAGTTTAGCAAACACACACTGAAGGAGTGAATGCTCTACATGTTTTCAGAGAGCTCTGAGGACAGAGTACTGGGAAATTCATGACACTGGAACTCTGGAGGCCCTGAGGTACCGTGTTCCCAAGAGGACAGCCTTTCGAGTCTGTTTCTGATGATGTGAATGGACTGTAGAAAGACAAAAGGAAAAAATCAGTGGTGAAGAGGACATCCACGAATCAATGAATTCTGTGCTAAAAATTCAATCCTTGGCTTCTCCACAGGCCAGGTATCACATAGATATTGAAAATAATATTTGGAGACTAAATTCTCTGGAGATATTTAAATACAAAATTTGAAAATGAGAGAGACCAGTATCTGACATTGAACATGAGAGTTAAATATAAATTTAATTAAGATGAGGAAATGTATACAGCAACTAATCATACAAACTAGGATACACAAAGCCCATTTTAATATACCCACAGTGATTTAACTTTAAAAGCCCTATAAGGAGAAAGCAGTTCCAAGTAACAGGAAAGGCACAAGAGCTGAATAGATGGCTCAGGCAGTAAAGTGTTTGCCATGCTAGCATGAGGATCTGAGTTCCCCAGAACCCATGTAAGAATCCAGGTGTGGGGACGCACTTGGGAGATGGAGTGACACGTTGGTCTCTAGCCTACACATACATGCACACATGTCCACATGAGTATATGCATGGTTACCCATGTAAATTCAAACACCAATGTGTACACAGCAAATACCACATAAAAATGGAGGAGAGGAAACGGGAAAAAAATCCTGTCTAGCCAGTTTTGTTGTTTAGTCAGCCTAATTATTGTCTTTCCATTTGGTATAGTGGAAATTGCTATCCTGGATGAAGGAAGGAATGGGCATATGTGATCTGAAACACCAGACCAGTGACAACAGAAACACTCAATGCATGTTAATATTACTCTACTTTTCCTTGGGGGGCATTTTTTTTCAGTAGGCTGCAAGCTGCATGCTTCAAGGCTGCTTATTTAGAAATACATATTGCAAAGAAATTGGAGTTCAAAATGGTTATTGAGAATCACCTTCTAGGAAAGGCTTGGGGAGAATATGATATTATCTAAATTGCCAACCCAGAGGTCAATGGGGAAGTCTAGTGCATGTGCTGCTCATTTAGAGTTATCTTCATCAAGCCTCAATATGACAGTCTTGACATTGTCCCTTCACTAGTCACTGATGATGGCTGCCTTCAGCATCATGAAGCTGTGGCTAAGGCAACACTGAGCAGCAGAGGGACACCCTGAACCTAGGAGCTGCTGGGACTAATGATAGGTGAAGCTGGCAGTAGATCTTTCTAGAATGGGAAATGAGACCTGACTCTTACCTGCTTTTCTGAACTCATTGAGCCATCACGTGTGGCCTTATTTATGTTGGCAATGAATGACAGCAATGATACATGAATTTGTTAGTACAAATGTTACTCCCAGGCACTGCATTTAAATAACTGCTGATGGGTGTAACCACACATTTGGGCTTCAGATGATTTTAGGTGGACCCAAGAGACACTCTACCTCTTTGGCTCGGCTACCTCCCCCGTGCACAGCTGGCTCAGTAGCTGGCACATATCTGAAACTCAAAAATTTCTAGTTAATTTAAAAATTGACACATGCCTGGTACCCAAGTTTTCTAGATATTTATGAAAAATTGTTTGAGAATCATAAAACAAATATTTTCAATTTAAATTCTACCACCTCCCACATAGAAATCCTGCAAGTATCCATTCAGGATTAATTCACCCTAGAAAACCTGGGTTAGTTAGTCATTCAAAATATGTCATCTAAAATTGACTCATTACATGTTTTTGGTGGTACAAAGAAAGAATCAATCCATCCATATACATTCAAGAGATGAGAAAAATATCTTCATCAAAGTAAGAAAAAGACCATTTCTGGCAATAGGAATTTGGGAAATATAAATAAAGTTTCCTATCTTAGCTACCTAAATTATTGTGGACACTAATACAAGGACATTTATTTCACAGTTCTGTTTTGACTATTAAGCCAATACTTGCACAAAATATTCCAAGTGGCTCCTGGTTTAACATCTAATGTCAACCATGATATATGCAAAGGGGCACTTTATCAAGTCCCAAATGCCAACCACTAAACTGAGTACATAGGAGGAAAAATGAATTTTCCTGTTAGCAAAGAGTGATAGATTTCTAAAAGAATATACAGGACCAGAAATAGTGTTTTAGACTTTACCCATTCTATTTTCATTAAACATGGATTCTTGTGCAAGAGTAAAAGCTGTCACAGAGCAACCAACTACTTGTTCCCCAGTTCCCTTCATAGCACCATCCACTAAACAATAGTCCAATTTTAGCCTGTAGACATTGGCTTCAAAGTTAGACACTTACCTGTTCAGATTTCTTCAGTTTCATGTGATAGATATTCTGGTTCTTAGAAAATATGCTTTGCCACAGAAATAGGTGAAAGAGTTGGGCCAAGCCAACATCTGAACAAAAGATCTGTTTTTAACCACTGTGGGAAAAATCACCTAACATTTGTGTTCTTGCAAAATCTTAAAAAATAAAAAGCTCCATATTTATCACTTTTTAAATTTAATGCTATTTTTGTAGTTCCAATCATAAGAGGATCAAGAGTCTCCACCCATTTCTCATTCCCTCCATCACTCTACCCACAGCTTCTGTCTCCTGATGAGTCATGCTGATGACCTCAAGAGAATCAGAGAAAATAAAACAATGACAACCACAACACAACTTTATGCCATCAATTCATTGTCTTCTAATCCCTATAACAAAACCCCACATCCTCACAACCTCAGATCTTTGCAGAAACTCCTCATGTCACACTCTGTTATTCATTCACATTGTACAACTAAGTAAACCAACAGCATCAGTACTAGGCTAGGCATAGAGGTTTCATACTTTTAGGTCATCATTTGTATTTGAGTCAAGATGGCATACAGATTTCAAATCTGATTTTTACATCTTTCTTTCCAGTTGGAAATATTTTTTATTAAGTAGTAGAATAAAGAAAAATAGAGTTAAAAATAACCATGTACTTAATAATATACATTTGGTTCATCCTGAAACACCAGAGACCAGAGGTACATGTTTCTTTGCTTTCCTTTCCTTTCCTTTCCTTTCCTTTCCTTTCCTTTCCTTTCCT
>CABHPP010132018.1:20937-41837 GCA_902168425.1 Peromyscus attwateri
TTCCTTTCCTTTCCTTTCCTTTCCTTTCCTTTCCTTTCCTTTCCTCTACTTTCCTTTCCTTTCCTCTACTTTCCTTCTCTTCATTTCCCTTCTTTTTTCTCTTCTTTTTAAGACAGGAACCCTCTCTGTTGTCCAGCCTGTCTCACTATATAACCTAGGATCATCTCAGTCTCAATACAGCTAAGGATGTCCTTAAATTCGTGATCTTTCTGCCTCATGCTCTTGAGTCCTTAGATAAGCCTGTTTATTGGATATTTCACAATAAATTTCTGTTAGATGCTTATGACCTCCCTGTATTAGGTCACTTCACAGAACTGTCTCCTCAGCCATGATTGGAATCTATGTCTTCAAGGAAATTGAAGTAGAAATCACAGCTCTACATGCATGTGTTAGATAGTAGCCCATTTATCTCCTCAAGTAAAAGATGCAAAAAACCTCAGCAGGTAATTGAATTGAATATTTTGAGATCCTTATAATTGGGTGTATTGTAGAGATTTTGATTATTTTGTTAATAACACAATAGACTCTTTTTTTAATATGGGGGATACATTCAGGGACACCCAGGAGATGTTGAAAACTACTGATAATATATCATACTGTACATCATATTTTGTTTTTCCTATTCATAAATTGTATGTCAACATTTAATTTATAAATTAGATGTTATTAACAATAGTAACAGGAAAGTTATAGCAGTACACTATAAGAAAAGTCATCTGTTGTAATGTTTCTCTTTTCCTCTTTCGGATTCTTTTTTTTTAAATGTTATTATATTGTATTTTACTTTCAGAGTCTGGTTAAACCTAGGTAATGGAAACCACTGAAAGAAAAAAAAAAGGTGCTAACAGAATCACTTATTTTCTTCAAAACATGCTAATATAATCATTCTGGAAATTGGGATACCCAATGTTCATCAATTCCTTTCAGAAAAATAAGCAAAAACAAAAATAGCTACTGTAAGATATTTGGTCTCTTCAGTAAACATTTATTTCTCTGAAATGGCATTCAGTTTAAGGAGAAAAAATTAAAATTAAATAACTGCTAAACATTTAATAAAGGCCTGAATAACTGTCCTATGCAGTGAAAGACAAATAGATCCAACTGTAAAATGTTAAGCTGATATAAAAATATGCATAATTCCTTTCACATCACAATTACCATGCTATAATCATGATAGAGATGGGCTGATATCAAAGAACTTACATGTTTTTGTGGCTTCTTTCCTCCTACCTCTTTAATGTGGACATGCTCTCAGGCAGTTTTCTTCCTTCTGTTCTCATTTTTATACTTATCTTCCCTTCTGGTTGAGATCAAAACAGACAATACCATCACATCCCTTGAAGGCTCTGTCAGAGCAGTAGGAGTGCCAGATATGCAACTCATAGCCAAAGTGGGAAGGGGAACTTGATGTGCGATGTCTTCCTTGATGCTACGAATGATTGTTGCTCCCATTGGCTAATGAATAAAGTTGCATTGGCCTATGACAGGACAGAATGGAGCCAGGGGGAAAATCCAAGAGAGATAATGAGATGAGAAAGGAGAGTGGGAGAAGACGCCAAACCTCTGTCTAAGGAACAACATGTAACAGGACGCAGGTAAAGCCACGGAACACGTGGGGATACATAGATTAATAGTTATGGATTAAGTTGTAAGAGCTAGCTAGCAAGAAGCCTGAACCAAGAGGCCATAGAATTTGCAATTAATATCCAGCCTCTAGTGGCTGCAGGACTTTGGGGCCAGGTAGGACGGGGAAAAATCTCCAGTTACAGGAGCTTTTTTTTATTAACATTTTTATTCATTTTACATGTCAATCACAGATCCCCTTCTTCTCTCCTCTCACCCTTCCAGCCTTCCACCCCCAGCATACCCCCCCATTCCTTCCTACAAGAAGGTAAGGCTTCCCTATCCATTTTTTTTCAGTAGAAGTGCAAGTCAATGAAACACACAGTAATCACTCCCTCCAATCATATGACTCATTCAGTTATGACTTGTGCATTGACTCTGTCCTCCAAGTTGCTAAGCAACCTCAGTTGCCCTGTTACTATAGCTGCCTAAAGACTGGTTCTACTGTCTTAGATACCATTCATATAATTACAAATATAATAGGTTTCATTAAATAAAGTAGTCATGGGGTCTTCTGTTTTGTGAAAAATGTATTTATGGTTTTAATTTTGCGTGTGGATTCAAGTCCACAGAACCTTTTTCAAAACAGCAGCAACACAAGTATTACTACTTTAATTGTCATGTTACACCTGTGACTTTGAAATTTTCATCTCCAAATAAGAGCTGTATTCTGACTTCCGTGAGAGGATGGCATCTAATGCTTTCCTATATCCTACATGTGTATAAGAAGCATAAGTATCTCATAAAACTAGGAAAAACAATTGGCTTTTGTCCATTATCTCTTAAACCAGGTTGCCTCATTAGAAACAAGACATGACTGGACAGACTAATTCATATCATTGTTTCTACTTTTATCCAATGAGAATTAGATAAATAAATAAAATATTTATAACTTTGATATCAAATATTCATGTGCTATAATGCAGGTATTGAATCAAGGGTGGTGGTCACTTAGTAACTTGGACAATAATGTCATATACCATTCCTGAAGTAACATGAAGTAACCAAACATACACTGGATGCCCTCGAGGCTTATGAGTATCCAGGCCCCTCTGCTGAGGCCCTACAGTTGCCAGGTTTCACCCACACAACACTCTAAATGCCCTAATAGCTGGACCCTGTCCCTGACATACAGAGCCCTAACTGCCAGGGTACCTTCTCATTTGAGCTGAAACATTCACATATATGTTCTAATAATTCACAGTTAAAGAAAAGTAACAGGCATAAACTATTATGAGAGGAATTCTATGACATTTTCCATTCAACCAAGATATTCTTGGCTTTGGGGGACTTGACAATGTTTTCTAACACACTGATGATAAAACACCACGAATTTCATACACTCTGTTGCCACAATATTTTTGAAAATCCATATCACATGTGAGTTAGAAATAGACGTACATTAACTGCACCCTCCTAGTATGGTAATAAATGAATTTGAGAATGGCTCTGTCCTGTATAATAAGTTGTGCTCTTCTTTGTGAAAGAAAGAGTTCAGCTTCCTACAGGCATTTCTAATTCATGTGCACAAAGTAGTTGCTGCTTTTGTCTAATTCATTCAATCTACCCTCAAAGATACAGAAAGGAGCATTTTCTTTACAAAATAAAGCAACACTTTAATGTCCACTATAAGACACATTTCCATACATACACACATACATACAAACACACATATATACACATATACACATACAAAAACATACATACACATAGACTGACACACAATTTTAAAGGTGCTTCTGTAACTTTTAAAGAGAGCTGTAATCTAGAATCTACAGTAGCATATATCTGAATGCAAAGCAGTTAACATGTAAAAGCAAGATGGCTCAACTATCATTGAGTCAGTCTCATACAGTATTTACTATCATACCATCATACTATCACAAGGTAATTACTGAAAGGAGGTAACACCCAAAAGAAGACCCAAGAACATAGTTTCTTGACCTAAGTCAAAAGGAATAATGATCACATACTGAGAATGTACAAACTGGTGTAGATATTCAGGTCTATTACTTGTGTCTATCATGCTTTATTAGTTATTTGTTTTGTCACCATTACAAAAATTCCTGACAAGAAACAATTTATAGAAAAAAATGTTTATTTGGAAACACAGTTTGAGCAAATACAGTTCATCCTGGCAGAGGAGACAGGGCAGGGGAAGTGGGAGGTGGCTAGTCACACTCTATCAGTAGGCAGGAAGGCAAGAGTGAAGAGAAAGTGGAGATGGTACGTTTCACCTTAAAGACATCCCCAGAGATTCCCTTCCTCAATAGAGCTCCACCTCCTAAAGATTCTATAACTTTCTCAAAAAAATACCACTATCTGGGGACCAAGTACTTAAACACAAAGTGTACTGCCTCAAAATTGCATTACCATTTACATGAAGTGAACTAACTGCTTAACCAAGGCCATGGTTGGCTGGTAGTGGTAGAAAATGACCAACTGCAGTTGAGGAAGCCCCATGAGGAAACAAACATGCCAGGTGTTCCTGAAGGCTGTAGACAACCTTCAAGTTGCCAAACTCCAACTGTGCACTTCTTACTCAGCATATAATAATTTGTGCTCAGGACTTAAATGACAAAACCAAGAAGTTCTGCTATGGTTTGGATAAGTGTGTCCTCAAAGTCTCACATTAAATTTGTCTTACCTAGGGTGGTGCTAGTGAGGGTGATAAAACATTTCTGAGGAGGATCCTTGCGGTGGACCTTAGGCCACTGAGGACATGCCTTTGAAGGGGATTATAAACTTTTGTTTCTCTCTCTTGCTTTCTGAATCCTTATTGGCTTAGCACTTTGATGTGTGTTTCTGTCAGAACCCAGAAGTGGGAAAGCTTGATCTTGAAATAGATAGAGCCTACAGAATCATGAAACAAAGCAATCATTCCCTTTAATATGTTAACTGTCTCAGGTATTTTATTGGAGTGCTAGAAAGCTAACATAATGTTAAAAATTCAACTCACCACACAATTTGCATGTTCATCATATAGAGAAAATGTTTACAAAACACACATGCACACACACAAAAACACATATGAGCAGAGGGTACTCTCTGTGGAGAGGATGAAGGAGTGAAAGCAGGAAGTGAACAATAAAGCACATTAGAGTGCAAAGCACAATAGCATGCCCATATGAAAATGTTGTAATGAAACCCATTGTTTTCTATGCTAAATTAAATATATATGTGATTTAATATATTGCTATTCAATACATGAATATATCACATAAAACATCAATCTTTCTCTTTCACATCACCACATTAAGACATATCCCATGAAGTAATCTTAAATACTAGACATATATTTTTGAGTTTCACATTCATAGTCTATCATCATTTATATGAAAAACCTGTAGAAGGCTGGAACCTCTGTAGTGCCTCTTTTCCTTAGAAATAAATTATTTCCTACTTATTTTCCTTAGAATTGAATAAATAATTTTAGACATGTGTCTAAAATGCCTGGTACTATATATCTCACTAGCTTTAAAAGAATTAAGTGCCTTGGATTTGTGGATGGTTCAACGCGTAAAGTTCTTGCTGTATGAGGACCCAAGTTCAGATTCTAAGAACCCATGAAAAAATGATTATGGGAGCATGTGCCTGTAATCCCATTTCCCTTACATGATTATACATTTTAAGTATTAAAGGTGAAAAACAAATTATCCCCAAGAATCCACATATAGTTAAACATTTATCTTTTAGACTTCTCATAGATCAGGAGCATTTCAGTCATTTTCATAGGCAGTTGTTTTTATAATTGCAAGAAAAACAGGCTACTAGCATCACTCTTCATATTTTAGAGTCCAGTCTAATTATCTTAACTAATCATCCAATTCTTTTTCTTCATTACAAGAAGTCACTATTTAAAGCTTTGTTTTAGCTATGATACACACTGAGACCTGTGAACACATTTCTCAATATCAAAAATAACTTGAGCTAACTCCTGGAACTTGATTATTTTCCTTAATCATTAACCTAAACCATAGCCTATATGGCTCCTCAAAAGAAACTCATAAATCCTAGCTGCATGATTCTTCCTTGTTCTTATTTTCTGTCCTCTGCAACCCTTGCTTTATCAGGGGTGGAAGAAACATTACATCCTACATTTACCTATATAATTTTCCCACTAAACTAATATCTATCTTAATCCCTTACTATATTTGTTAGAAATCTTTAATAATCAAATTTATATTCAAACTAATACTGTTATTGTATAAAAGCATTGCTTCAATTAACAGTACAGCTTAAGAGGAAATAATCTTCATAATAATCCATAGGTAAACATGCCTAGTAGAATGGGATATTGCTATGAGATAATCACACTACATTAAAAGCAGAGGTGATCCCCCCACACCCATTCACACCATGCCATATACCAGAGAAAACTGGCAGCAGCAAACATGAAAAGATACAGCAGTAGCAACAGACATTCTGGAGCTGAAGCCCTGGGGGCCTTGCCTATCTGAGATTCACCCATCAGTGCCTGACATATGGTGGTCCAATCTCCTCACGCTCAAGTGCCACCTGCTGCTTCTCTGACATGGCCACTGGCAAGGCATGTATTTTTACATGATTAGCTCATAAATTGTAACTAGAAGTTAAGCATTTCAGAGTCAAAATGTCCTCTATTGTGGAGTTTACAGTATAGTTTCCTCTGAAAATCCTCCACCCTGTCAGTCTCTAAGGATCCTTTGACCCAGAAACTTCCCATCTGGATCACCTAAGTTACTTACATGTAACCCCATCTTCTCATTTTGAACTAGAGTAAGACCTGCCATTTACTTTAGACTCTGAACTTCACCTTGAATTTCTTTTCTCATGACTTTTCTGAAATTATGACCTGAGTGAAAGAAACACAATTTAAGATCCCTTTGACCTTTGTGTTAAAGCTGAATTTGGGAAGGTAGCTATGTATGTACTTATTGCCTCCCAAGTCTTGCAATTGATTTATGCCATTTTTATACAAAAAATAAACAACAACAAAACACAGGACATATAGTAAAATTCAAAGATTTATGAATGGTAGAACTTATAGTCTGATCTCTTCATTCTCCATCTGGGGTTATTTCTATTCAAATAACTGGAGATGTCTATCTAAAGAGTTGAACTTTCTTCTCATAATTCCTCTTAATCACCTGTGGGTACACCTAAATACATGTAAGAAAAACAAAATATGTGATTCTTGACAAATGTGTACAAGAAGAAATTTGTTTGCCAGTGAACAAACTGAGCACTATGACAATTATGGGAAGGGAGCATTGGCTTCAACTTTACATGTACTGCATGGGATATTCATATGTAAACCCAAGTCGTTAATACCAGCCACACCCTCTGTTGTACATGATTAAAATAACGAATCAACTGTATATTATTTCAATAACCACATGGCCATTATCACAAAACAAATTTTCTTCTTGTGCTCAGAGTACTTAAACAATGGACAAATCGTAGAGAATATTTCACAGAGAGTACATACTACGATGAAGTACTTTAGTATCTAATGAATAGGTTACAAACTTATTGTGGTCTGTGTACTCAATTAGCATGGAAATAGGCCTCTGTGGAAAGTAAAGTTACACGAAAGTTTGAGATGAGGAGAAGGAGACTAGAGAGATGTCTCAGTAGTTAAGAGCCCTTTCTGTTCTTCCAGCAGAATTGGGTTTGGTTCCAGTACCCGCACTGTAGCTTACAACTATTTTTAATTCCAGTACTAAAGGACCAGCACCCTCTTCTGGTATCTGTAGGCACCATGCAGACACACTTTTCTACATGCAGACAAAACATTCAAACACACACACACACACACACACACACACATATATATATCATCTTTTTTGAAAGTTTGAGTTGGGTCCAGTAAGATGGCTAATGTGTAACTGCTCTTGTCTCATAAGGCTGATAATCTGTGCTCAGACCCCAAAACTCAATAAAGGTGAAAGGAGAAAACTGACATACAGATGGATCTAGATATCAAAACTAGTTCTTTCTGAATATTTTTGCACTTTTTATTTTAAAATCACATTTTTTTATGTTTGTGTGGGAGTGTCTCTGTGTGAACTTAATCATGCCATAGTGTGCAGGTGGAGGTCAGAGACCATCTCTTGGGAATTAGTTCTCTCCTTCCACCCTAAGGGACCCATGTCTCAGGATTAGAACTTGGGTCTTTGGATTTAGTGAACACGTCTTTACCTTCTGAGCCATCTCTCATGCTCCTATTTTTGCATACTATTTTTTATGTAAAAAAAAAACTTGTGCAAATAAAAAATTCATTTGTGAACTTAAGGTGAGCTAGAAGGACAAGAAACAACTGGGGACTTGAGAAGAGAATGGGTCCCTCATCTCAGAGTCTGGCTGGAGGCCTCCGACAGCACAGGAGCAGGAATTACAGAACAATCAACATTTGCTGTAAGTTTTTAGGACACAAGTAATAGTCATTCAGACACAGACATTTTTTTTAATTATTTATTTTTTAAATTACACTCATGATATTCATTAATTACACTCATGATATTAATCACATTTGTGGTATTCATAGATTACATTCGCAGTATTCATTCAATTATATATATATATATATATATATATATATATATAAATTTTAAATGCCGAATGTCATTTATTGAAGGGGGGAGGAGGTCTTAAATACAGGCTTACAGCACAATGGGGGGACCCTGGAAGGCAGAAGTTCGATACTGATGTTTTACAATCTTGCTTCTAATCTGTTAACGCCCATTAATCAGGATACACAGACAATGAACTTCTCTTAAGCATTCAGGAGGGTGGAACCTGGCAGGGAATTAGCATAGGGAGGATATCAAGGTCAAGGTGCGCAAGCAAGGCAGCAGTTACCCAAAACAGGGGCCAGGGCCCTACAGGTCCCCCTTTTATTAAAAAATGAGCTTCTGACTTGGGTTGCGTGGGACGTCAGCAGGTCATCCACCTTACCCGTCATGGAGACGCCTGCCCAGGCCACACAGGTGCTCTGTCTTAGGTTGGTGAGTGCCCCCCAGGCATTACCCATTTCTGAATACTCATTTTCATACAGGCTCAATCGTTTGTGAGCTGCATAGTTAATTGCTGCCAAAGATCTCAAAGTGGCACTGGGCTTGCAATCTGTGTGTTCGATACAGAAAAGACCAACAGAGGTCCTATCTCACCCATAGCCAGTAGGCTAAAGGCAACTGAGCCATTCCCTTCCTTAACGAGCCATACTGTACATTGGTGTCCTTGTAAGATAGTATCCCAAAAGCAACTGGAACTTGAGTTTATAAATTTATAATTTTCAAAGCCAATCGAGATGTACATAAAAACTGAATTAAATTTATCATGCTCAATAGAATGAAAGATTAACTAACTGTGGTAGCTACTTTTGTTGCCAGGGTCTCCATTGTGCTAGCTGTAGTACGCCATTATTAAATGGTAATCCCAGAAAGAGTAGCACTGGTGGGTGCCATTGCTATAACAGCAATAGCGGCAGCAGCAATGTCAAATTCTCTTCTGGATTGTGTGGACATCCACTGGCATGGATACAACTCCAGTAACATGTACCGCCAAGGCCCATTTTTCTTGATCCCAGCATGAACTAGTTGGCGGCTCTTCTGGAGAATCCAATCTCATGGTTACAGTTCCTAGGCTTACATTAATGCTTGCCAAAGCTGGCGATATTGGGCTCTCAGTCTGCATTGACATCAGAAGGGTAGATTTTTTCATGAAGACCCATTAGGTCTCTGTCATGTTGGGCTTCAGCAGCAGCCACAGGACGCGTTCAGTGCTCCGGAATCCAAAGAGGAACCTCATTGTACTGAGGAAAGAAATAAACAGAACCCTGGGACCATACCAACACTAGATCGGGTCTCCTCCACATGCTAGTAGAAAGATCCTTCCATCGCTCCAGAGGGTGATTTGCCACAGGAGCTCTCCAGTGCTTGTCTACATCGGATATTCCAGCAGAATCCACCGATACACTCCAGTAGAATCCACCGATAAAAAATTTAAAATAGTCTAATTGTTCTTTATTTTATATCTAGAATCCACTTATGAGTGAGTACATACCATGATTGTCCTTCTGGGATTGGGTTACCTCACTCAGGATGATTTTTTCTAGTTCCATCCATTTGCCTGCAAATTTCATGCTTTCATTGTTTTTCTCTGCTGAGTAGTACTCCATTGTGTATATGTACCACATTTTCTTAATCCATTCTTCAGTTGACGGGCATCTAGGTTGTTTCCAGGTTCTGGTTATTACAAATAGTGCTGCTATGAACATAGCTGAGCATGTATCTTTGTGGTATGAATCAGCATTCTTTGGGTATATCCCCAAGAGTGGTATGGCTGGGTCTTGAGGTAGTTCAATTCCTAGTTTTCTGAGAAACCGCCATACTGATTTCCACAGTAGTTGTACAAGCTCGCATTCCCACCAACAGTGGAGGAGTGTTCCCTTTGCTCCACATCCTCTCCAACATTGACTGTCATTGGTGTTTTTGATCGTAGCCATTCTGACAGGTGTAAGGTGGTATCTCAGAGTCCTTTTGATTTGCATTTCTCTGATGATTAAGGATGTTGAGCATTTCTTTAAATGTCTTTCAGCCATTTGTGATTCTTGTTTTGTGAATTCTCTGTTCAGCTCTTTAGACCATTTTTTATTGGATTGTTTAGTATTTTGATGTCTAGTTTCTTGAGTTCTGTATATACTGTGGAGATCAATCCTCTGTCAGATGTGGAGTTGGTGAAGATCTTTTCCCATTCTGTTGGCTGTCTTTTGTCTTATTGACTGTGTCTTTCACCTTGCAAAAGCTTCTTAATTTCGAGAGGTCCCATTTCTTAATTGTTGTGCTCAGGGTCTGTGCTGTTGGTGTTATATATAGGAAATGGTCTCCAATACCAATGTGTTCAAGAGTACTTCCTACTTTCTTTTCTATTAAGTTTAGTGTAGCTGGATTTATGTTGAGGTCTTTGATCCACTTGGACTTGAGTTTTGTGCATGGTGACAGATATGGATCTATTTGTAATCTTTTACATATTGACATCCAGTTATGCCAGCACCATTTGTTGAAGATACTTTCTTTTTTCCATTGTATAGTTTTGGCTTCTTTATCAAAAACCAGGTGTTCATATGTGCATGGATTAATGTCAGGGTCTTCAATTCGATTCCATTGGTCCGTATGTCGGTTTTTATACCAGTACCAAGCTGTTTTTATTACTATAGCTCTATAGTAGAGTTTGAAGTCAGGGATGGTGATGCCTCCAGAGGTTGCTTTATCCTATAGGATTCTTTTAGCTATCCTGGGTCTTTTGTTTTTCCATATGAAGTTGAGTATTTTTCTTTCCAAGTCTGTGAAGAATTGTGTTGGGATTTTGATGGGGATTGCATTGAATCTGTAGATTGCTTTTGGTAAGATTGCCATTTTTACTATGTTAATCCTACCTATCCATGAGCATGGGAGATCCTTCCATTTTCTGATATCTTCTTCAATTTCTTTCTTTAGAGATTTAAAGTTCTTATCAAAAAGATTCTTCACTTGTTTAGTTAGTGTTATCCCAAGGTATTTTATATTATTTGTGGCTATTGTAAAGGGTGATGTTTCTCTGACTTCTTTCTCAGCCCTTTTATCATTTGTGTATAGGAGAGCTACTGATTTTTTTGAGTTGATCTTGTATCCTGCCACTTTACTGAAGGAGTTTATCAGCTGTAGGAGTTCCCTGGTAGAGTGTTTGGGGTCACTTATGTATACTATCATATCATCTGCAAATAGTGAAAGTTTGACTTCTTCCTTTCCAATTTGTATCCCTTTGATCTCCTTTTGTTGTCTTATTGCTCTAGCTAGAACTTCAAGTACTATATTGAATAAATATGGGGAGAGTGGACAGCCTTGTCTTGTTCCTGAATTTAGTGGTATCGCTTTGAGTTTCTCTCCGTTTAATTTGATGTTTGCTGTTGGCTTGCTGTAAATTGCCTTTATTATGTTTAGGAATGTTCCTTGTATTCCTGATCTTTCTAAGACCTTTATCATGAAGGGGTGTTGGATTTTGTCAAAGGCCTTTTCAGCATCTAATGAGATGATCATGTGGTTTTTTTTTTCTTTCAGTTTGTTTATATGGTGTATTACTTTGACAGATTTTCGTATGTTGAACCATCCTTGCATCCCTGGGATGAATCCTACTTGGTCGTGATGGATAATTTTTTTTATGCAGATACAGACATTTTACAGTAACATAGTACACAGAAGCTTGGTTAGGGCCCAATTCCTCTACCAGACATTTCCCAGGGATCTCAAACCAGACTGGGAACTTCCTTTACAATATTGACAAACTCTGCCCTGTGATCTTAGCAACTTAAAACCAATCAAGTGCCCCTCAGAAACCACTGGTGATATCACTGGGCACCGTGCTCACTCTTTGAATATAATAGCTTCAAAACCATCAAAATTTTATATATCACTATAATAAAGCAACAAAGTGGGACACTCTGAGACTCCCACATGCATGCTGTTTCATGTACTTACATTCTCCCTAGTAACTCTCTTTTTCTTAAGCCTCATGCTTAAAATCTGCTAAAATATATTTAATAAAATTTGTAACTCTACTTTGTATTAGTTTACACTAGGATTCTTTGTTGTATCAAAGCCAAGGTGCTGGTTTCATTGGAGTAAAAGTTCCTAAAAGATTAAGGGATCTCCTCAAGCTACCACTGGTGTCAGTATATGAAGCTATGCCTGGATCTCTGTCACTACTGACATAATGATAATAAGTAAAAGCTACTTATTCAAGACCTAGTGTGAAAGGAGAGCCAATCTCCATCATTTGTGTTTCTCCAGTGATTAAAAGTCAGGCAAGGAGTGAGGAAATTTATAGTAATAAGAAGAGATGGAATACGCCTCAATTGGAACCTGACGATATGAAAAGTTCACTGGCAAGCTTAGTAGATATGGGGCTTCCTACCTGAGTGGATAGGAGTTCATATGTAACTTTTCCTCAGTGTTCCTAAGACAGAACCATCTTAGATAATTAAAATGGAAATGTAGATTAAAGAGAACAATCTGTCAACTGTTAGTCAAGCTCTGGTCATTTTAGGCCACTATTACATGAGTATTATTTAGTTTTCTGGAGAGTTGCAAGTAGTGGTTTATCTTCTTACATTTTTGACTTAAAAGTAGCTCTTGGCTTCTGGAACTGCTTACTCTTAAACACATACTCAGTTTCCTGGGCTGGGTACTTCTGATTATATTAAGGGCTCTGTTTTTTGCATGATTAGATCTGAATCTCTTGGTATGTGACAATGCAGAATCAAAGCTGGCAAATTTGTGTATGCCAATATTTCCAGTATTTGGATGATTGGGGCAGGAGTATCACACTTTCTAGTCTATCTTCAGTTATATAAAGGTTCAAGGTCACCTGGGGTATATGAGCCCCTCTATTAGAAAAAAAACAATAAAGGGTCATTGAATGTTCTTAAAGTTTTTAATTTTATGTTTGTAGAGTTGCTTTAAAAATTGGTCTCTTTACCAAAATATTACCAATGTTAGCTAGTGTAATTTAGTTATAATTTAAAAATACTAAAATAAAAGGTAGGCATATAGTTCTTTTTTTGTTTGTTTTTTTTTTTTTTGAGACAGGGTTTCTCTGTGTAGCTTTGCACCTTTCCTGGAACTCACTCTGTAGCCCAGGCTAGCCTCGAACTCACAGAGATCTGCCTGCCTCTGCCTCCCAAGTGCTGGGATTAAAGGCATGTGCCACCACTGCCCAGCGAGGCATATAGTTCTTGAAGGATAGGAGAGTGGATATGCTTTCAGATGATTAAAATCATATGTAATGGAGATGAAAGGGTGGAACAGTTTGACCAAAACAGGAACATGTGGGAAAGAACCATTGGCTGTCTTTCCCTTAACACTAGGTTAGGTCTCCTACATGCAAACATTGACGTTACTATGTGCTTTACATCCACACATTGTATCACAGACTATCAGCATCGTCTTCATTTTTACATTTCATGTGCGCACTTATACACATTTAACTCTGCAATTAACTATCATCAGTCTCACTGCCTTACAGCCAGGAGGACTATATTCTAAGACCCCAAGGGATGTTTGAAACTGCAAGCAGTACCAAATAACATGTATATGCTTTTTAAAAAATCCTGCATTAAACACGTGTGATAAAGTTTAACCTATAAATTCAAAACAGAAATTGACAGTAATTGGTAATGAAATAGAATGTACATAGCAATGTATTATAATAAAGATGCTTACGTGTAGTATGATGGTTAATTTTTACTGTCAATTTAGTTGTATTGAAAAGCACCTAAGAAATTAGTAAAGCATATCTCTTTGAGCATATGTCCAAAGATTATTTACTAAGGTGTTGGATGAGTGTGAAGATATCCCATAGGCTCATGACCAGAGAGAGTAAAAGTAAATGGAGAAAGCCTGTGGATAAATGTATTCTCTCTCTGCTTCCTTGTCCACCATGCTGTAAGTTGTACTCTCCACCAGGATGGACTGAGGCCTCTGATACCCAGAGACAAAAGAACTCTATCCTCCCTTACAGTCATTATGCCAGGTATTGTAGATGTAACCGACCGCCTTATTAAATAAGAAACACAGAGCCAATGTAAAGGTGAAAGCCCAAGAGGTCAGAGCCAGAAGCTTACCCGCTTTCCGCCAGCTAGCTTCTCCCGCCAAGAGAGCTCTCCGAAAAGGGAGTTTCTTCCTGTGCGGTTGATTTATAAGGAGTCCTGTTTCTTCCTTCTCATTGGTTATAAACTAACTACGTGGCTGTCTCGTCAATGCCTCTCTGTCCAGACCTCCCAAGTTTTCTATGGTTGGTATTGAGATCAAGGGCGTGTGTCTCCAATGCTAGCTGTATCCTTGAACACACAGAGATCTACCTAGCTCTGCTTACCAAGTGCTGGGATTAAAGGCGTGCACCACCACCGCCCTGGCTTTCGCTATGGCTTGCTAATAGCTCTGACCCCTAAGCAACTTTATTTATTAACATACAAATAAAATCACATTTCAGTACAAATAGAATACCACTATAAGGTATTTTACCACACTGAAGAGGAAAGTGAATAATACCCATAGCAGTTGTTCACTTCTGGAATTTTCTAATCTTTTCAAGTCATGGTTGAGGACACATAATTGAATCCACAGAAATCAGGATGGCAAATACATGCGTAAAATACTGTTACTTTATTCTTTTAACAAGAGCCATGGAACAAAGATTACCTGGATTTCTTTCTACTGTTACCACCTCTCCTTCTCACATAGAACACTTTGGGATATGGGCATGAAATGTAGAACCCACAGCTGAACAGAAAGAATAGTTATCCACAAGTGTTGTGGAGTAGGTCTAATGAAAGCAGGGCCCCCTTGCTCTTTGACATCTCTTTCCCCACTAACCTGTGCCTTTCTGCTATTCAATTCCATGGTGAAGGCTTGTAACAGAAGAGAAGAAAATTTACAGAGAGAAACTAAGAATGAATTTATAGAGCAAGAGCTATGCCTTACCAGAAGAAAGAATCCTTTATTTGCTCAGCGCTGGCATTTTACAGCCATGCCACCCCTACCTTCTTCCCTCGTGTCTGAGCTTGTATAAAAGACTATCCTTTTCACATAGTGCTCTGAGGTGACTTGCACTGACATTTCCTCTTCTCTTTGTCTATCACCATTTTTTTCACTTGCAAAATTAGTGTACTAACAGGGATAGAGATACACTGGCCTCAAGGAAGAAAAGCAAGCTCCTACCCTATAAATCTTTTAAAGATGTGAGAGAAAAAAATCTTATCCAAACACAGGAATTAGCTTTTTCAGTCACTGGAATCTTCCACCTATGACCTCACAAAATCCCCTGGATTTTCTGAAGAAGGGACTTAAATGTTAGAATCCAGACTAGACTGCTACTCAAGTTGTGATATCCCATACAGCCTTTTCCTCTCCAGGTATTATTTGATGTGACTCTTACTGAGAGCCTTTCAGAAACTTTGCAACTTCCTAGCAGTCTCCCTACATGGCTAGATTTCTCACTCTCCCCAAGTGAGATTTGTTGTGGAATAGAATATTCGTTTAGCTACATAAAGATGTGTTGCTTTTGTTTATGCTTTTGTTTCTTGTTCAATTATCAAAAGATGCCTTACTATTTTACTTTGCCTGCCTAAGGCGCCTGATTGGTCTTTTATAAAGCTGGATGGACAATAGCTAAGCAGAGGAGGGAAAGGCAGGGCTGGGGGGCAGAGAGAAAAGGGGAGCTGGCCTTGCCAGGAAGGAGCCAGACTGCCAGACACAGAGGAAGCAGGAAAGTAGGATGGACAGTATGTAGATGAGGTAAATGAGCCTTAGGGATTAATAGCAATGGGTTAATTTAAGTTATAGGGGAAGAAAGCTAGCTAGAAACAAGCCTAAGCTAAGGCCAAGCATTCATAATTAATAATAAGTCTCCAGGTCATTATTTGAGAGCTGGCTGGTGGAACAGAGAAGGAACTCAACTAAAGAGGTTGCTAGACTCAGGACATCCAGGGCTACTGGTGACTATATTCCCTCCCTGCCTTCTATGTCTCCTGCTAGGGAATCACAGGCATTCAGATTATCTAAAGATTTTCCCCCCACCTGAGACCTATGAGAAGCATTCCCCGTCTCAGCCTTCTGGGCCAGATCTTTCCTCAGAGCCTCAACCATGATGCTGTCTGTCTACCTATGATGTTAGTAAATAGCTTAACAATCTTCTTTTTCAAAAAGACAATCCTCCTCAGTATCCCTCTTGACTCCCAAACCTAAGGCTCTTCATTAAGTAAAACTATCTCTTCCACCAATATTTGTCTCTGTGAGTGGGTGGTAGGACCTCCAGGCTTCAGTCACAGCTTCCTCCATAAGCTCATGGGTCCATTATCCTAGGATTGTCTCTCTTGCCAGCATGCTTCCCCCTTTTTAACATACTTAAAGCTTTTGTATTCTTAGCACGATTCCCTCAGGCCCTAGTTAAATGCCTGCAAAATGCAAGGAGCTTTGTTCATACTTAGGGGATAATGGTTGATGGTGATAAGCAATTATTTCTTTTGCTTAACATTCCAATCCTAGCAATTATACTAATGTTTAACACCCAAGAAAACCCAGGGGCAACATTCAAACCATTAAACAATCCATATGGTAAAGTAATTAACATGTAATTCTACACATAGCATTGAGATCTATTTTTAAAAATTTCCCTATAAACAAATCACATACTATAAATTAGAAGCATTTATTGAGTTCTAAAAGCTGCAATAAGGCTACTGCTTGAACCAATCATTCCAGTAGTTTCTCCTTTATACATTGTTTTTTGTAAGCCTGTATTTGACAAGCTAATACAGCCTCTGCCCCAACAAAGATTTAACAATCAATCAAAAATGCACATCAAGTAATCATAGTTGCCACCCCTTTGTGTTGGTAGACCATGAAAGAAGACATGGATCTCCATGGAGTGGGAGATACAAATGGCTTCTTTCACCCTCTCCTGTTTGAGTTTCCCACCTGTCTCCAGTGCTTGCTCTTCAGCATCCCCTAACCCATGCCCTACTTCCCATTTTCTCTCAGGATAATATTTTAAGGGAAGAGGAATCAGGAATAATGGAGAAAAAAGTTAAAGAAGATGAAAATGAAGTGGAGGTATCCAACCCACAGGGATCCAGTTAGGCTTCTATTACAGCAAGAGACTCAGAACAGAGTAGTTCAAGAGAAAGATGATAATTATGATTTCAAGATCTCCAGCTCTTTAAATAAAGATGACACAATAAAACATTTGTCGAAGGGGTGGGGGAAATTAACACCAAAATCTAGTAATATTTGTTCAGGACTCTTAAAGTTGAGTCAGGCCATGCTTACCCAGAGATGAGACATTTCTTTACATGAACCTTTGGGCCTTTCCAAGTTCATGCAAGCTAACCTTTCAGTATCAAGCCAAATTGGGACTTCTTGAAACATTTTAGTTTTGATAACTGCCTCCTTGCTTTCAATCTAAAGATTCCCAGAAATTAAGAAAATACCCAGTCCCTTATTTGCAAACAGTTTGACATTTGCCAATACCAATCATCTGTCCTAACAAGATATGACACTTTAACCCTCTCTATGTTTGAAATCTAAAAACAAAACTCAGCCATCAAACTATAATACCTCAGAGTGCCCCTGAAAGATTGATGAAACATGTAATACTTGTTTTTCTAGAACAGAGATTTACACAGTTCCGACAACTTTCCGGGCCAGCCTGTGAGAGAGACTGGAGTCCAGACAATGCCACAGCAGTTGTTGGCTAGGACTACATCTTGACCAGGGCAGCTTAGTTATACATTCTTATTGTCTTCTATTTCATTCCAAAGCTGTGTCAGGACTTGAAAGATGGATTTAGGAAATGGGAAAGGTCAGTGGGCTACTTTCTTCCTCCTCTAGTGTGGCTAGTTAGTAAGTCTCCCTTTTTCTGCTTCTCATTATCACTTGTCTTCTTAATTGTCATATTGACAATGGGTAGCTGAGTCTGGCTTTGTAGAATCAGCTGGACCCATGGACTCAAGAGCCTAACAAGACTAATAATAGTTTCTAGTACCTCACCCCCCATTTCTGATCTTGGGGAAGTTGCTGACTGAATTTACCACTGTTTTGTTCTTACTCATAAAATGGAGGTGATATTAATGCCCATGCTATTGTTCTAAAGACAGTGTCTGACACAGTGTAAGTAATTGTTATAATTATTCAAACAGGTAATCTGGTAGTGGGTTTTATCTCATTTTCAATAGTGAACACATTTTTCCTTTCTTTATTCTTTATTTCTTAATGTAAGCCTTACACTGGAAAAGGTAGATATTAGTTCTAAAGCTAAGCATAACAGATTTTTTTTTCCTTCTAGAAAATAAGGATTTAGGGAAAAATTTTAAAAACTGAGCACATTAGTCATAGATTTAACTATATTGGCCATATGTGCCTCAGTCCTTAATTACTTGTTAGTACTGATTAATACTACATTATATGGATGTATAATTTATTGATATCTTGAAGAATATCTAGATTTTTTAAAAAAAACTATTCACTATTATGTGTAAAGCTGCTATTAACTTCCAAGTGCAGGCTCTTGTTTTAACACGGTAGTCAGGGATAGGTGCCCTAAATCAAAAATCAAGGCAACCTTGAATTACAACTGTCATCTTAATCTTACTTCTGACAGGTTAGACAAACCAGGCCAGGTCATGCAATGTGATAACTGTCCATTAACTTAAAGGTTTATAATAATCAAAGCCCCCATTGTCTTCAGGAATTGAATGTTCTTTCCTTTCAGGACTCCATCACATTTTCCATGACAACTGTCTCTGCTAATGAAGCTCTTTTTGAGGAACTGAAGGCCCTTTTTCAAGACCCATCATGATGCTCCATCTTTCCAACTGTTCTCCCGTTTTAAAGCACAAACATGACTGCCCACAGTCATGATGTTCTTTCTTAATGAAGTTCAACAGAATATAATTTCCTGTCAGCTTCTGTAAACCTGGCATAGCCTACTCACCTAAAAAAAATTGTCCTACATCTATAAATATATGATAATTTTCTAGAACTTATGTAGGATTTGACTTTAATTTGGGGGTGGTTTTTAATCTATAGGATTCTTTGTGGTACTAATGATTAAACCCAAAGACCTGGCTACAACTGACCAACTGTGATACAGCCCCCAAATCTGAATTAAGTTTTGAAATTGGCAAAGGGTAGTTCTTATTGTCTAATCGTGAGTAAGCTTATTTCTTTCTTATAGTTAAATTGGTCTATATTCTAAAGTACCATATTAATGAGCATCAGTTTACAAACCTGCACATTTATGCTTTCAAAGATGTTGGACCTCTAGTGTGATATTTTGTTTGTACTCTTAACAAATAAAGTTTGCCTGAAGGTAAGAGGCCAAAGACAGCCACTAACCATAGAGACCAAGCAATGGTGGCACATAACTTTAATCCCAGCACTTGGGATCTCATGCCTTTGCTTCCAGTATTTGGGAGGCACGTGCATCATTAATCCCAGCACTAGGAAAGTTGAGACAGGAAGTGATATGGCTGGGTGGAGAAAGACAGATAAGGCAGGAGGAGACAGTAACTCATTCCTTTTGGCTGAGGAGTCAGGGCCATTCATTCTGAGGATTTGTGGAGAAAGAATCTTCTCCTTTTGGTTGAAGAGTTGGTGAGGTAAGAAGTGGCTGTGGCTTGTTTCCCCTGATCTTTCAGCACTTACCCCAATATCTGGCTCTGGGTTTTTATTGTAAGACCAATTAGGATTAGTGTTACATACACTCTTGTACTTTCTTTTGTTGATTTTTGATGCTAGTGATTTGTATTTTCTCTGGTTTTGGCTTTATTTTTTATAATCTCACTAGAGCTTAATCAATTTCATTGATTTTTTTTGGCAAAGTTAGCTTTTATTATTTCATTGACTTTCACTATTTTTCTAAGTGTTAAATTTTGTTGTTTTATGAGTTTATTAGTATTAATTGCTTTCTTTTTCTTGCATTGTGCTACTTTTTTAAATTTTAGCTTCCTGTTGTAGAATATCTGATTATTGATTTGAAATTATTCTTTGCATCTAATAAAGGCATTTTGAACAGCAAAGTTTCTTCTCAATATTCAGTCAACTTCCCAATGTCTTCAGTATATAGTATTTCTATTTTTATTTAGTTCTAAGAATTTGTCCAATTATTATTTTATGCTTGTCCTTGATACATGGATTATTTGAAGTAAATCATTTAACTAATACATGTTTAGCAGTTTTCTTTTGCTTTAATACAAAACACATTCAGAATGAGAACAACTTTTGAAGTTATGTTGGAGTCATAGCCAATGGCTTAGTGGGTAAAGGTGCCTGCTAAGACTGGCAGTCTGAGTTTTTTGATCACTAAGACCCATCTCCATGGGTGGAAGAAGAGAAATGATGCTCTCAAGGTGGTCCTCTCATCTTCACACACACTCTGTTGCTTGTGTGGACCCTTACACATATACATTTTTAAAAATATATTATTTCATTTTACTTATATGGATGTTTTGCCTACGTTTTTGTGTGTACACCATATGTATGTCTGGTACTCCTAGAAGCCAGAAAAGAGCATTGCATTCCCTGGAACCAGAGTTACAGGTTATTGTGAGCTACCATGTGGGTGTTGGGGAATTGAACCCAGGTCCTCTGAAATAGCAGCCAGTGCTCTTAACAGCTGAGACATCACTCCAGCCAAAGCACAGAAAACATACACACACATACACACACACACACACACACACACACACACACACACACACA